>DWQX01004409.1:0-15105 GCA_018245475.1 Pharmacophagus antenor
GGCTACGGTTACTAAGCCACTCCGCCATAACAAGGCGAGAACCAGTTCAGGGGGATACCAGAATACCCTGACTTCACCATAATGCAGGGTATGTTTTCAAAGATTTTTTTCCCGAAACAAAAGTTAATTTCTGTGAGTACCCATATATTTACGCAAGGACTAGCTCATTTGCTTGTCATGCGTAGTGGTGTTCGGACGTCCCGATAATTAGTATCGGAGTCGTGTGAGCAATATCGAATTATTTTACTATTATAATACATTATCGAAAGTTGATGAAATAGTAATTCCCCCATCTTGTCGTGTTTTTGTCGATAAACTCTTTACGGCGCAGATTTATTATTTTATTATAAAATGAATAAGTAGAGATAAGGTACTGAAAAATCGTCTCAAGGTTTGTCTCTCAATAGGCTTCAGTTACAAAAGTCAGAATAACGGGCTAAAGTTCGGCGAGCGGCGACGACGAAGAGCCCAAAAGTCGGCTACCGGTCGATAGTGTTAATTTCATAATTAAACGTTGCGAAATCGATCAATATTTTATTTCACTTAATAATAAATATAAATTGTGTTCAACTGTTTCATAACATTCGTTATGAGGAATCATTTGTAAACTTTATACAAGCGATCTCCACTTCTGAATGTAACAATACAAATATCACAACATCCATTGGAACTAAACCTACTCACGGCTTGTGCTCCGGCGCCTCGCAGCCGCCCTCCGCGATCTCCCCTCGCTCGACCTGAAAGTTGGCTCTCTATTATTTGAACCAAAAAAAAAAGATTACTCGGTGTGCCATATTTTAAAAACTATTGGTATGAAACAAAATATGCTGTTATATTTTATATAATATGATTAAAAAAAAAAAACTGCGTTGGCCTGATGTACTTTGCGATTGTAAGAACAGACGAAGGAAGCTAACGAAAAGTTCAATGAGGCGATGAAAATTTGCGAGCTCAACGATTTAGTGAAATGAACAGCCGATCAAAGCATCATCCTAACAGATTCTAGTAATAGGCTATATGTTATTAGATGTAACCACTTTGTCCATTTCTCTATCTCCTATCTCCCTCTGTTACAAATAGATACAGCTGGAGATTCAAAAACCACGGCTAGTAACACAGCCGCCCATAGCCAGATGCTGACTGCCAACCTTCAGTAACGAAGTGGCTAACACTGAAGGTTGGCAACAGTTTAATGTTCTCCTTGTTGATGGGTAGATGGATAAGAATTATTTTTTAAAAGCCAGTCCTCTCCCGTACGCCGCGGAGCAATTGCGTCCACCTATACCTTTTGGTCCCTGTTTTGTAGCAGCCTAACTAAGGCACATCTGTTGCCGTACTATGTGCCTTAGCTATCATCAGACTTGGTTGCTTGATGTCTTTAACTAAGTCGAGGTTCTTCGATCTGTTTTGTAGATGATGGTCACATAGAACAATACAATCACACACATGCAACTCCTCAACATCGACGTCTTCCAGCGGAGCCGCGCTAGCCGCCTCCATCAGCTCCGCAGCGGGTAGAGACTTTAGTCTGCTGCTCACGCCTAATAGTAACCTGTTATTAAAAAAAATAATAAAATTAAAAACGGACGAAAGAGACTCGAATAGGAGTAATGTCTATTCCCGGGGAATTACCTTTCCAGGTGGAGCAGCGCACTGTGGGTGGGCGTGTGATCCGGGACACCGGCGTTGCTGCACGGCACGAAGTTGTCGTAACAGCTGAAACTCTTGTACTCTATCCTGTGGGAATCCCCTCGTCACAATGAATAGCAATAGTACTGTGACTGTTGCGTTATTATTTTTCTTCTAGTCAATGAGGCGCATAGGACACAATAAAAAAAATTACATCTTGAAAAACTTTTTTTAATAAATAAAAAGAAACATCCCGGTAGAATATGTATATTTATCTACCACCATTTCCGTATATATCAGGAAAGATATTGTCTATAGTACCATTCGGTGGTGAGTTCTTCAAATGTGACAATTATCTATATATCTACCATCATAAATTATATCCTCACTATCAGCTGAGGTCACGAGCAGGCGCTAATGTATATATCGAAAAAAAAAAAACGTTTTTTTTTTAGGTAATCAGTTATGGTTTACGATATTTCAGATTTTTTTTTATTAAATAAATAAATTAGATAAGTATCTGTTAATATTGTTACAGGCTGCTCTATTCTCACAGAACCCGTTACGCTCAATGGAAATTGATAATTAACATTTGTTTATTTATTTTCATCACAATTATACAAATTATAAAAAAAAATAATTAGCAAACGTCATCGTCACGTAACCTTTCTTCGTGAAGCCCGATGTTAGTGTCAAAGCTGTTAAGAATCGTGTCTTTCTCAATGCATCGTAGTATTTCATCTGTAATGGATATAATCGTTGAACCCGCTCATGAATCCTTAACAGGCGACATTTTTTCTTTATCTCGATCGTTCCGTGGAAACAATTTTTTTTTTTTTATCATTATACAAAACGTTTAAGTTTTCATTTCAAAGGTTTGCTTACTTTGCAAATCGTGCAGAAAGATGGATAGTTCCTATTAAATATTATCACGGAGAATTTCCAATCGTTTTCAGTGTTGATTAATGTAGTTTAAAAGTTTTACAGATTCGTTAACATTTTGCACGCGTGGTGTGCGAACGATCACGAATTGGTTAACAGGTTAAATACGAAATCCGCTCACACACGCCAAAGGTACAGCTTTGGCATGTGTGAGCGGATTTCGCTTATGTTGAGCACAGACTCGACTGGAGGAGGCTGAGCCGAATGATCTCACCTGGACGGTCGCACTACGAGCACGTGCTTCGTTGGGAAGTTGTGACCGAGCATACGTGCGGTGTTCTCCAGGTTATACTTGAGATAGTTGCGATAGTCGCGGTGCGCTTGCATCACTTCCGGATAATCCTGGCCACAACACACACACACACTCACATATGTATATATATATATATATATGTATATCTATATACATCTTTCTTCATCAAAGATACTCTATTACCAAATAATCTTTACATGATGTGTAATTTTATATGAAGATGTTATCCTCATTTCTTTTTATCGATTATGGGCAAACACTCGGCTACGATTTCACCCGATATTGAGTGAAAGTGGCCGTAGATGATGATGTGTGTTTGTTCAGAATACTTCTGGCTTTCATATGCATGACTGCTGGAAGACAGCGACGTTGTTATGTCGGCAGATTGACATTGTGTGTGGGGTTTTAAAGAGGCGCGTTCGAAAAAACCTACATACACAAATGTTAGTCTAGTTACCAGAGCTAGCGGCACAGTAGTCTAGACATGCTAGGCTACGCCATCATGGAGTTAATTTTCATTTCACGACAAAGGAAATTGAATGTTAGCCACAGGAGGTAAAAGTTTTAATTTTGATGGTTCAAAAATAAAAAATACGAAAATCTTTAATATTGATAATAATATTAGCATTGGACCTTAAACTAAAGTTATAACAATCTGTATCACTTTTTTTGGTGTCGGTAGGAAATATTCGAAAAGGTACCCGGCCCTCGCAAAGGAGGGGGGGGGGGACGTTAGGGTCAAGTTGTGATTACCACCCATTAAAACCCCCTCGGCGTTTCGGAGGAGTCGCGGGATCCCCATTCGGAGCACAACAGCGGCCCCTCCAACGCTACTCTACGATGTCGATAGCCCGTCTTGACAGCGCGATGCAGCCTCTAGAATTTCCGCGGGCTCTACCACATTTACCGCAGGCCACGTCCAGTCACCGTCCTCCGCGGTATCATAACCTAATCTTTTCTTTTTTTGTTATCGCTGGGAAAAATGCATTAGGCATCCCCTCCAGTCCCCCGGCGGGTATGTGGGACTCCCGGTTACCCGATATACCCACTAAACAACCCAGCGGCACTCCCGCTACGCCTTTGACGGCGTGGAACTGGGAATCAGCAATCCCGACCTTCCAGCTCCCCACGGGCGTATCATAACCTAATCTAAGCCAACCTAAACCACTAATCAGTGATTATTAAAAACAAAAGGAAAGTTCTATCACCTGTACATCGCCGCCGAAGAACACGAGCGCGCCGTGCACGGGGAGGTGGCTCGTCGCCGGGCAGAACAGCACGTCGTTGACGCGCCCCTCCAGGCCAGTCACGCGCCGCAGTCGCAGCGGCCGCATGTCGACCACTCGCCTACTTTACATCGCTGCATTGAAAGCAATTCATACTCTCGATACAATATAAACAGCATCCGTGGTGTGACGCTATGACGCCTTGTTACACGGATATCCGGGTTTCCGTGGTTACATGAGCGGTGAACTTGGGGTAGAGGTAGGGTCTCAGGGTCTGAATTGCTATATATCAATTACCTTCAATGTCTACCGCCAGTACATTGCTGTATTGGGACGGTTACATGCGTGAAAGTGAGTACACCTTCGCGATATGCCCTATTGTCACTTAACATCAGGCGATATTGAGGTCAAACGTTAGCAAATTGCCAGAAAAACAAATATAGTAAATACAACTCTGTTTTGCTAAAACTAAAGTATTACACATTACCGCATTTAAAATTTTGCAATATCACTGATGATGGTGAAGTGCCTCTTAAAACAAAACTATAAAAGAGCTTTAATATTCAAACAGTTGTCATGATTTTTGAGTACAGCCAGCAACAAACTCGACTGCTTTAAAACATAACTAGATCGACAAATTATATGTATTCTTATGTACGTGTTATTGTATCAAATGTAAAAAAAAGGAAGAGATACAATTAAATAAACAACAACTGTGTGGGGATAACATATTCATGCAACGAAACCTCCTTGAACAATGTTGTGCTGATGTATTTAATGGTTATATTTGTGATATTGAACCAACAAAACATCTACCCTAAGTGATTATAAATATAGAATAAAAAACATCTATTGAATATATCTTGTATATTCATACATTTATGGTATTTAAGATGGACACATGCTGTTGTTAATACTTACATAATTAATACATATACACATTTCGAGCTGCTTACCAAAAACTTCGACATGTTAATTAAATGTCTATAAAATACTATTTTATAATATAGCTATATTAAATTATTGACTTTGTTTAAAAGAGAAATTATTAAACAAGATTGACTAACATAATATAATTTTAATTAATATATGAAAAATCAATTTGAATATTAAAATCAAAACATTAGTTATGGTATCTTATCAACAAACAACATAAATTTGTACATTTTTTTATTAAAAAAAGGCTACTTTTCTCACGTAAAGTTAAGTAGCAGTAATTATAATTATAAACAAATACATATTTATAAGCATTCGTCTTGTCGAAAATGCAGTTTTAACATGTGAAAGAATGTTTATTTACTGACACCTGTGTCAGATCACATAGTCTAGAGTGCACTTCATTTAATATGTCGTGTTTGCTTCTGGTGGTAGTATTTCGTATCATTCATACACACTGTAATTTTCAGGGTGATGTCGTCAAGACAATTCTTCAAGTCCTCCCTGAGTTCTCTGACCTTCACCCTAACATCTTCGCACATTAAGTTATAGCACATAGCAACGAGACCCATTCCGAGTAAGACGTAAATGAAATTGATAACCAATTTCAAATGCGAGCCACCTGCCGAATCTGTAATGTTAGCACCCGGTACAAAGTCACCAAAACCTATTTTACACAGACTTATGACACAGAAATAGGTTGAATCCAAATAGTTCCATTTCTCCCACGCTCCAAACATAATGGTTCCTGTTAAAATATAAAAAGATATCACCCAAAGGCAGGCTGTTGATGGTACTGTAATTTTACGTTTAATTCCTTGAATTTCACCCTCCTCAAACAGTGTATCATCCCTTCTACTGCATTCGTGGGCTGTTATGTACAACCATTTGAACGATTGTGCAAGAACTTTACCCATGTTGCAGAAGTAAAGTACATATATTGGTATACCAAAGCATGCGTAAGCTATTGTAACAATTTTGCCCCAAACAGTTTTAGGTACAATATTTCCATAACCTATCATTGTAAAGACTGACAATGAGTACATAAGTGCTGCAGGAAAGGACCATATATCCTCTGCTGACCTGCCATTGTAACCTGTGTGGACAGCTATTGTTATGTTATTTTGAAATACTTTTAACACTTTGTTTATATTCAATTCCCATGCCGTTTCATTGAATATGTTGTTGTTCACTGTGATATTCCAAAGTTCCTCTGCACAGCTTCTCCTCCACTGTCTAACATTTTCCAGCTGTTCATCCGGACTGTCCTTCTCTATATGCATGAAGCTAGCAGCGCCCAGTATAGCATAGCAAACAACCAACGCGCCGACACCCACTTGTGTGAACATGAATGCAATAAATTTTCTTAGACAATCCTTTATTTTTTCACGAGGATCACTTCCAGTTGTTGATGAGGAGTCTTTGCTTCTAAAAGATCCATGAAAGCTCGAATGTTGTTGGCGTTCCATTATTAATATTCGAGACTATAAACTTTCTATGAAGGACTGAGATTTAATTGAGGGAACGCGTGCGTAATACAAACATGATTATTTTTAGAACAAGTTGGCACTGTGCCAATAACAGCTGTTAATCACAAAATATTGGAAAAAAATATAAAGGAATGAAAAATATTCAAAACTTACTTAGCAATGGCAGCTGTTTACATTACATTTTTGTGTTATGTTTAAAATAAATAATATAAAATATTTATTATGTTACATTTGTTATAAAGGCGTCTAATGACTTCGTTCGTATAAAAAGTCTTTTTTGGTGCTTGTAAGTTCAATGATCATGTCTAATTTTAATGTTTTTAACGCATTTCAACTATCAAATATACAAATACTTACCAAAATAAAATACTATTGACATCAAGTTTTATCACAATAATATGCAAAGTTTAAGAAATTTCACTAATTTTGACTATTCTCTGAATAACATAATATTTTTGGATTTTTTATTCAGTACGAACTTACATCTATCTTTAATTATAAATCGCGGACATATATTTATAAGCAGAAAACTTCATCGTATATCGACTTGACATCTAAAGGTAAATATTAGGGTGTGTACAAAAATATTATTTAAGATAAAAAAGTATTTAAGATTAAAAAAAAATTAGAAGAATGATAACTTGTTAGTATACATAGTAAATGTATTTGAATTTGATTCAGGATAAAATTTATATCAGTTTTATATATCAAAAAAGTAAATTGAATGCAAAATGATTAATAATTGTTTTTGAAACTTTCATGGACCTTTAAAATGTGTTAAACTTTCATCAGTTTCAAAAGTAATTTAATGGGTATTATTTTATATTTGAGCCCAAAATAAAGATTGAAAACAAAATTATAATTTAATCCTAAAATCTCCACTAACTATTTGATTTGAACTTAAAACTCAAGTGGCATACTTTTTTTGTTGATGAAAAATGTAAAACTTTGGGACATTTTCCAATGTGAAACCAGTTTTAAATCGATTTTCTATCTCCCATACACACACAACCAACACTCACACAGCTGTCAAATGCAAAACTCACACGTTTTCTTGGCGTTGTTTGTCGTCCGGCGTTACATTTTTTAAAGTTTATCTTTTATATTGTCCGTTGTAATGTAAAATGTAATGTTGGACTTTTGTCCCATATTCATCCACGAATTTTCATACAATACTGTAAGTATAAATCATTACTCTGTGTAAAAAGTATTTACTTCGATAACTGAAGACTATTTGCTTATGGAAGTAATTTCGGTGACAAAAGTTTTTGACAAAAATCGATTTTTGTCCACGAACAGGCGCTACGAAGAAATGAATGTAATGAATTTAATTTTGTTGTGATATAGTTGGACTTGAATGCGGTTCGCGTGTTATTTCTTCTTTTAAGTGTTATTGCCAAGGTCGTCTACAGCGGAAACCAATTGCACGATGCTCGTTTCGTTTTTGTCATATTTTTATCAAGCGGACCTTTTGAACTCCATTCACTTTTAATTATTGTTTCTTTATCGCGGGAATGTAATGAAACGCTTTAATGAAGGTTTTTTCGTACAAATTTATGTAAATTATACAAGTTTGTGAATGAAATTTGACCTTGCCGATATTAGACTGTCGTGATTTGGTTCATCGCTGTGTACGAAAATTTCCATTGACGATAATTTTGAGATAAAAATACTTCATGTTATTAAATGCTTAAAATAAATAATTTGAAAATAGTAAAATGTTTTCAGGCCAAATTACAATAATCAAAACATGTAGTTGCAAACGAAGTAATTAAAATGTTTTCAATAGCCACAATATGTACATCCATATGACATAGAACTAGGTATATGCAATAAATGGATCACACCTAGGCACTTTACAATGGCTTCACCCACCCCTTTGGATCCAGTTAACAATATACCAGCAAACTTATCCATAGCTGAGCAGCAGGGCAGGAAGCTCACAACAATTGATTTAGTTGGTGGAATTAACTGCCATTTCTGTAGTACTACATTTGGTAATAAAAAAGATTATGACACCCATTACATTCAGCATGAGACAGGTGCAGGCATTGTGTACACATGCGTTGTGTGTCAAAAGAGCTTTACCGGATATCCCAAATTCAGAGGCCACTGTTACACGACACATGTGATGAAGGCTAAATTCAAGTAAGTGATTTTGTTTTAGTACAATATGAATAAGTTTCAGTTAACTCAGTTATACTTTTATATCTACTCTAATGATGTCACATTGCATTTTTAATGATTGTTTGTATTTCTAGTACAATAAAAAAATTAAATTCCCACATTGTAAAAAGTATTGTAAAAAGTTACATGACATTAAGATATTGTAGTGAATGTGATACTAATTTTAGTTTATGTTGTAGTGGCATGTCACAATAATCCATACTTATTCTATAAAGTGGGGAGATATTACCACTGTAGGCTATCTTGACTGAATAAATATAAGTTATGATATTAAAGTGTTAAAAATGTTATGCGTACCTTAATTGTACTTACAGGTGTGAACACTGTAGTAGACTGTTCTCAAAATGGACTGCGTTGAATGATCATATCAACATTATGCATAAGTTCAAATGCACCACATGCAGCAAAGAGTAAGTTAATATTGCTGTTCCAATATTTGTTCCATGACAATTACATATTTAATCTAGTCTTATTTATATTATAACAAATAGTTTGTTTGTATCCTTGTCAATTACGTATCACAGATGCAAGAAATGAATGTAATAGATATATCACCCATTGTTTGTTCATATAATCTACAAGGATTCTTATAAGTTTCTTTTTGTTTTTATGATAAGTAACCGAAGCATATAATTATTGTATTAACCCTTTGTGGATGAATGTCTTCAAATGGCATCCCCAAACATTTTACCATTGTAGAAGCAAACCAGCATTCATGTACAACCAAATTTTAGAAAATTATACTGCTACAAAATTCTGTTAATTTGATACATTATAACAACAGTCAATATAGTTAATAATTTCAATTGTTTGGCTTTTGTATTTAATATATTATCAAAAGTTAGGTAAAGGCTTTGTATAGAGTTAACATGTCTTGTTATAACAGATCTTGTGTAGATCATTAAGCGAAAAACTGTGATTAATGTATCTTTTATTAGATAATGAATTTAAATCTGAGCTAGTATTTAACTTCAAACACTGTTGTTTGCTGCAGATCTTCTCTTTGAAAAAGTTTTAACCGTGTGATTTCTAAAATGATTACTTTTAGTTTAAGTTTATTACATACAATGTTGATCCACATCAAAATTTAATTGAATTTATTGATTACTGTTAACAAATGGATCGACAAATCATTTTCGAAATACACCTCACAAGTCCGCAAAGGAAAAATATCCAAAAAACGCTCTGGCGGGTTCGCAGCCGGTTAATATTTGTAGTCACTAAAGAAAGATACTTGGACCACTTTAAATCATCCAACTTTACTACATCATTCTCACAACAGTGGTAGTTACGTGACCTGAATTGCTCTTTCCGGAGGTTAGGAGAAACATTCTGAACTGCTTCATAGTTCATGAAGTATAGTCTGTACAACTTGGACAGATCGTTGAAATCAACTTTTAGTCTGCAAACAAAATGCTATTTATCTTGCCGGACAGCACGTCGCAATATTTTCAATTACTCCGCAAGCTCAACAGCACCTGGACTTTAATGATCACCCCCGCTCCTGTCGCTTTATACTACATCTACCGCTGTAGGTTTAATTTTAGTGCCCTCAATCTATTTATTCCTGATGTAAATACCTTTCTTTTGCCTTACAAACTTTAACAGATTTATCTAGTGTTAGAACATCTGTATGCAGCAAGGTATTGCATAGAAATCCATCTATAATACTGCATAATATTCTGTCCCACTGTATAAACCAAACTTTTCCCCTATTTCCTTCCGAATCCCACTTATAACATATGAAGCTAGAAAAAAAGTAATTTTCTTCTAATCCAATTAGATTCATGAATAAATTATCGTGCAGTTCACTTACTCCCTTCTGCACTCCAGAAGCTTTCAAAAACTTTTTTTAGACTGGACATGTCGGTCAACACCTTTGCGATTGACGGACGCGCGTGTTCCATTTTCATAATTTGTTTTGTTCATCTTTTCTATCTCTTCTTCAATATTAGTATCCAAATCCTGCTTCTAATATCATGCAATAAAATACATTTCCAGTCGCCTTATTTCTCTATTCGATGTCATATCCACTGTATAAAGTGTTTTATATAGAACCTTCACGTACAAGTGGCTATTTGTTACAGATTTCAAACTAAAAAAGAGATGCAGATCCACAAGATAATACACAACAACAGTGATAGCCCACCTTACAATTGTCAATCTTGCGAGAGGCAGATTGACACCTCGGACGGGTGTGAGTATCACATCGACCTGCACTCATCGTTCACCTACTCCTGCCCGATATGCAGCGAGACGAGCAACAGCAAGCAAACGGCGGCGGACCACCTCCAGATACACTTCGACGGCGCCGGCCAGGATAGTACGAATTCAGAAATTGAAGAGAATCCGGACGATGATTTCATAGAGAGACTCGGTGGGATACTGTGCTGCGTTTGCTCCACGGTGCACAGGAACCGTGTGAACTTCGACGCGCACTTCTCGCTGATGCACGGCAGTCAGGACATTGTCTACACGTGCAACGAGTGTTACAAGCAATTCGATAAGTACTCGGTGTTCGGTAGCCATTGTTACAACCACTTCATGAAGAACAGATTTGAGTGAGTTGTTAAGTGAATACTAGTAGCCCACGTTCGGCTTGTAGTCGTGCTTGATCCATAGCTTTGGCGTGTAAGATAATGTAAATGCATGGAATTGTTAACGGAGAAATGTTGTAGTAAATTATTGATGGTAACTAGTTTTGTCTTTTTTTGTCATCTTTATATATTTTGCCAAGTTTGATTCATTGTAGTTGGCCTCATTGCTTTAGTGACATTAGCCGAGCTTGTTAATAACGATTCTAAACCTTACACCTTACAGCTTAAAGTTTCTCGAGTTCACATCGCGTACATGTTCACAAGATACGTCGATGAATATTAAGTATCGTACCTTGTAAATATTTACGAGATATAGACCCGATAACATTTTAATTATAAATAGCAGTGCTGATATGGTGATACTGTCGCGGCGTTTACCTTTGTAATGTTTTGGTGATTGGTGCTGGTGTGTACGTGTGTCTCAGGTGCGACCAGTGCAGCAAGGCTTTCCCGCGCCTGTCGCTGCTGGCGACGCACACGGAGGTGTATCACGTGAGCCGCCCGTCCGGCCCCAAGCCGTTCACGTGCGCTCGCTGCGATCACCGCTTCGTGACGCAGCGGGCGCTGCGCGTGCACCTGCGCGAGCACCACAACATCACCTGTGTGCAGTGCCCGCAGGACGGCTGCGAGAGGATGTGAGCAACTCCAACTCGCAACAAAAAAACTCGATGTAACAATCTCCTATGTGAAATATGTTCTCTTGCGTTTCTTTTATCCAATTTCAGTTTCGAAACGCCGAAGGAGCTCGTGTTCCATCAACGCCAGCACGACAATTCGAAGAATTGGTGCCGGCAGTGCGGTCTCCTGTTCGCCACACGGTCGTCCTGCGAGAAACACCTCGACGTGCACAGGAAGAAGTCCTACTCGTGCCCAATCTGCAACAAGAGCTACGGGGAGAAGCACATGGTCATTAAGCACGTGCCGAAGCACTTTGAGGCGGTGGTCCACATCTGCAAGGTCTGCGGCAAGATATACAACGCGAGGAACCGTCTCGTACAGCACATGAAGGTCCATTCAAACGTCAAGACCCACACTTGCACACAATGCGGCAAAGGTTTCATAAAAGCCTACCACCTGGAGCAACACGTGAACACCCACACCGGAGTGAAGCCATACAAGTGCGCCGTCTGTCCGAAAACATTCGCGTCCTACTCCAACCTGCACAAACATTCGCGCAGGATGCACAATACAGATCCTAAAGACATCAAGAAAGCGCCGACTGACGCCGCCAACGAGGGCAGCAGTGAAAGCTCAACAGATGCGAGCAACTCCAAAGAGGGCAATGTCAATTTGAACGCAGAAATTAATAAGAACGATAACACATTCAGTGCCAATGTACCGGAAACCAATGTGGGGCAGTTCAAATTGTTTGAGTCGGACGACAGCACCATGGAGTCGGAGAGTATCGACCCCATCGTCATAGAGAAGGAGCTGCAAATATTCGAAGCCGTGAACGAGCTGCCCGCTAACACACTTTGCTTCCCGGGTGAGTTTATATTTTACTTTACATCTATCATTACGTGTCCCGGCCTTGGCTTTGGACACCTCGAAGAAATCTCCACTCGTTTCTCACAGTTTGACAATGCAGCTACGACTTTCCGAGTATTGTAACTGGGCATCGGTGATCACTTTACATTACGCGAACCGAGCGCTGGTTTGCTTACTTCTACACAATGGTCCTAAGTTTGCGCTACTGTTCACTGTGACTTACTGCTTCCTTTGTAACATGGAGTCTGATTTGATTGTCGGGCGGCATGAGTTGTAGTGTGTATGGTGGCATGGTTTTCCGAACCCACTTGGTTAGCCACCACCATCGATGTCAATTCACCGTCCTAACGGCAGAGCCAGAAGTATTTTGACCGAGCACGCATGACCATCTATGGCCGTAATGTCATTTGAAATTGAGGTAAAGTGTTAGTCCGCTGCCGATAAAGGAGCGTAAGTAAAATAAGATATTGTTGTACGGCAGAGGCCCCCGAGGCGTTGCTAGTGAACGAGCAGCCGTGCTCCTCGAGTGGCGTCTGCCCGCCGGAGTACGGGCCGGAGTTCAATAGCGGGCTGCACCCGGACGGCAGCGGCTACATCGACCTGGACGACCACATGCTGCCGCACATCGACCCGCTGCTCACCATCAACAGCGACCAGCCCGTGCACACCATGTACGAGCAGAGCATTCCCGGCTACCCGTACCCGGGCTACCACGCCGGCGAGCACGCGGGCTTCGAGAGCGACAAGTGGGAGCCGATCATTACCAAGGTGTACCAGGACTACGCGTGCGGCTACGGCGACATGGCGGACGCGAGCCGCCTGTCCGTCATGAACACAGATATATTTTGAAATGGTTTTTATATGTATAACATAGTTGATATATATATGTATATGTATACGTAACGTAAAGTTGGTGCGGGCGCGCACGCACGGCGCGCCCGCCCGGTCCACGCAGCTACCTCAGACAGTAACGACTGTGTACCTCAGTAATCAATAGGGAAACTATTTTAATGTTGATATAAAATATACATTTATAAACGTACGTATATCCCACCAAACGTTAGGCGTGTAACTCGTAATCATATTTCATAGTGATGCTACCTCATTTAGTTAAGACGTTCTCCTCTACTTCACGCGAGCGGCGGGGGACGCCGCCCCCGCCCCCGCCCCCGCTCACGTCGCGAATGAACCTACCGACGCTCGTTCCGCTCTGAGGCGGGCTGGCTGCCACCAGCCGCCTGCCAGCTGCCACCTTCCACGGTGAACCTCATTTTCGGCTTCACCTTCAGAACTCTTTCTCGAATTGTCACCATTGAGGGCATAATGAGGTGCCCACCGCCGTACCTAATCTCGCGCGTCTCTGCATCGCAGTACTTAGTTGACGCTAAAGCCCTAAACAGTACGCAGGGCTGCGTCCCGGCGGTGGACGGCCATCGGCAGGCTGATCGGAGCTGATCCGTCATTAGCAGTTGTATGATTTCCAAAGTGAATTTGTTTAGGCTAAGACATCGTGTGGTGAGCCGCGGGCTTTGTAAATATTTGACGGTTTTTCGCGGCACTTTGTAATTTTGCATTTCGATTTTCGCTTGTTGTGACGACGTCCGGCGCTGAGGCGCCGCAACGGGCTAGAGGGGACGCCGCTGCGCACTTCCATGCGGTAACGGTTGTGGTGACGGTAAATATTTGATCGGTTTTTTGAATCGGTAAAATGTCGTTCTTCCAGATCCAAACAGCACTAAGATATTGAAAACAGCCCTTTCAAACGCAATTGTTTCGCAATGCATAATAAAACAATTTTAATATATATAATTATAAAACACCTAACTATAATGATTTAAGTATTTTATATTGGAAGAAACAATGTGCTCATATCAATACAAATAAGAACTTGATATTTTATTAATGTTGGGTTGAAAAACTTTTACGCCAACTCAACTGAGAAAGGGACGGATTATATGTATGGGCAGTTGCAGAAGTGTTTATGAAGATATTACTTATCTCATACAGCACGCAGTAGTCCGAGGGCCGTCCCCCTCTCCCTCCTCAGACGACTCCCCGCGCCTCCCCCTCTAGCGCTGCGGGCGCCACCGTTTCATTACGTTACTATAGTGTTGGCGGGTGGCCGCGCTCGCATAGCGGCGCGGCGCGGTGTTAGTGTAAGTGAATCGATAGTGCTGTGATATTTTTATGTATATTTTAGTAATGTTAAGTGTAAGGAGTGTAACTTAACGAGCGAGTACAAATATCCGTTTAACACGCGACGGCCTTGTCGCCGCGCACAACCAGGGGCGCGGCCGGTGCGTGGCGGTACTGCGGCCGTCCAATGTCCCGCGGCGCGGGGGGGGGGGGGGGGGGGG
>DWQX01004410.1:0-15104 GCA_018245475.1 Pharmacophagus antenor
GACGAAGCGATATTAAATAGCCAAGTTAATTGTGCGTTAGTTCAGATATCACAGACCAGTTCTTTACAAGGTATCACAGTCCAACGTATCATGTACGTCTGTCTGTGGCGTTATCGCACCCGAAATCGCTATTTTAAGATTATAATATCTCTAGTTTTCGTTTTAATGAGCTTTTGTAATAGTCAGATGTGTTTTGAACTTTTGAGGTAATGTTATATTAAGTCAATGTAGAATTATATTAAGTTGTACGTTAAAAAATTATTTTTTATAACACATGAGATTATAACACCCCAGTGTGTCCGATAAATTGTCGCATCACAGTTTTTCCGGCTCCCCGACTATGGCGTCAGGGGTGCGCCAACCCTTCATTTGCATTTCAAAACGGGGGCCACTTCCACCGATTTCACTCTAACTTTTCCCCATTATGTTCTTTATTCCCATGAGCGGAGCGTTCAAATTCCTCAATTTTCGCAAGTTCGAGTGACACGAAAGACAAAAGGCTCTCCCGGTTAGACAGCGTGCGAGTTACTTATTTAGGTCATCCTCTGCTTCCCATCACACGTCGCGAATGACGCCTCCGGGTCTGTCTGTCGCTTACAAATATATTCATTTACGTTTCACGCATCGTTTTGGATGAGAACTAACTTTCGTAATGACATCATTATCAAATTTTCGGACGATTTAACGAAATATTGTATTTTTTTTGGTATCTATATTTTTTACTATCTATCAGCGCAAAGATATCGATTTATAACAAGATTTCTATAGTAATTGGAACATATTTCAATCTACTTTCTTTTTTATTTTTTAATTTACTTTTAGCAAAGCATATTCTTTTTTTTCTTGTCGCAGTGTTGCAAAGGTAAATAATTTTCAACGAACGACGATGTCGCTATTTAATGGATATGTCAATATCAACTTGTTACACTCATTGTTGTTGTTTTCGTCGACGAATGGAAGATGGCGCTGTTTTAAGTTGATGAATTTAAAAATTGGAGCTGCTGTGAGGGTCAGTTTTGTAGTAAAATCTTCCACTCGTAATATCGGTCACTCGTTGAGAAAATATTAATGTGACTTAAATTTGTTACTGAGACGTACACCTTGTGGATGAACACTCGATAATTTAGGTCATTATTATCGTAGGCTTAAGATGAAACAAGAGACAGGACACAAGCGAAGGCACTTTCTGGGTTCGGCACGGCTACAATCTTCCTGTTCGATGTGTAACGTTTCTGTCTGTACATCGCTTTTAAAGTACATCTTACGTTTTACATGCTGTGTGATTGTAAAATTATATATGATCGCAAAATATCCATACATTATATTGACATTATATACAATTTTTGTTGACGATTTTAACAGATGCTTAGTATAAAATTGTTAATGATATTTATTGTAATAAGGAATGTATCACGATCTTTTTGTATTTGTTTCGTTTTTTGTTGTGAGAAGTATTTTTAAAACCTTGATTTTAATAATTGGTGAACGTTTTGGATAAAAGTTTATTTTGAAAAACTCTCTTTCAGGCATTAAGTGATCATTTTCTTATATTGTATCTATTAATATTGTTGTAACTAAGTCATAACGTGAATGCACTTTTGGCAAGCGGTGCTTCCTCGTGGCTGGGAGCATGCGAAAAACAACTACATCTCATGTATAAGAACAGGAAAATTGAATTCTACTCCATGCTTACTAGGTCCAATATCAATAATATACATCCTATAGATGACATTTCGAGAAATTACACATGAATTTGTAGACGAAAATAAACGGACGCGCTGAATTCGGTCAGACAGTCACTGTGTTTAGCATGGCGCGGACACATTCTCAAATAATCATTTATAAATTGAAATTCGATTGATCGATTCGGAGAAAATAAAGAAAAATGAACACTAAAAAGCACAAAAACAAAAGTCGCACTAAAGTGCAACCTCCACAGAAGGCTGCTAATGTTGAATCGAAGAAAACGGCTACGGATGTACATTCAGTTGAAAATTTGGAAGTTGTAAGCCCCGAAGATGTAAAACATGATGTAACTGTCGATTTAGAAACTGACAACCAGGGCAATGATAAAAATGGTGAAACCAAGGAATCCTCTAGCCATGTCACATCTCCAAATGCTGAGGAAACGCCGGTTAAACCAAAAAGGAATAAAGGTAAGAAGAAAAAACATAATACGAATGAAATTTATTTAGAAAATATAAACGATGATAGTAAGAAAGTAGAAATCGTTGGTGATGAAATAAATAACATTGTTGAAATCAATCCAAACGATATCGTGAAGCAAGAAAACCTCAATATTCAACCCAGCAGTAGAAAAAAGAAAAACAAGGGTAAGAAACATCATACATCTTCGGAGGAACTGTTGACAGAGAATAAATTAAATATTGAAGTTGCATCGCAAGAGCAAAATATTTCACCCGCAAAAAAAGTAGAAAACGTAGATGAAACTCAATATATGGTACAATCCACAAATAAGAAAATTAAAAAGAAAAAACGAAGGCTTGATTCCGAAAAATCTGAAAAGACAGACGAAGAACCGACGAGCACATCTGCTTTGAACGAAATAATTAATGCAAATAATGAGAGCGATTCCGTTAAACAAGATCAAGAGAGTATTATTGTTTCCGCTGAAAACCCAGACACAGATACCCAAAAAGAAAGTAATTTCGAAGACAATTTAACAAAATATGTGATAGTATCACAAAAAAAGAGAAAGAAAGAAAAGAAACATCCTCATAAGTCTGAACAAGGTAACCAAGAAGTCATTAGTTCACTCTATCCCGTCGATGTGAAAAGTGATAGTGAAACTATCGATACGATTGGAAAAGGTCATCCAGCCGAAAATAAAGAGTGTGTAAATGATGCATTATTAGAATGTACCATTATAAATGAAATTAAAGAAGGAGCAACAATTGCTAAACCTGTAGAAAATAAAGTAGTAAGTGCTACAGAAAAGGGAGGAGATATGGTAACAGTTGA
Source organism: Pharmacophagus antenor (assembly GCA_018245475.1). Lineage (NCBI taxonomy): Eukaryota > Metazoa > Arthropoda > Insecta > Lepidoptera > Papilionidae > Pharmacophagus > Pharmacophagus antenor. Next base: position 2,983 of record DWQX01004410.1, read on the forward strand.
AGAAATGTTAAATTCTGTTTCTCCTGAAAATAGTAATTCTCGAGAAATAAAAGTAGATGATGTAGAGAATTCATCGGAGTTAAGAGACCTCACTAAAGTTTCAAAAAATATAAAATTGCCCGATATTCTATGTCAAAGGCCAGGAGATACTGAAGATTTTGATAAAACACAGAATAATACAGACGATTTCGAATTGGATTTTAAAGTTTCACCTAACATGGAAACGAAAGAAAAAAAGGAGAATATTGAAAGTGAATTTATGAAATTATTTGAAGAAATTTCCCCATCCGACGTATCTCTTAATGAAGATGTTCTAAATGAACAAAAACATAAAGAAAACGAAAATTTAAAAGAAGAAGTTATTAAAACTACTATCCAAAACGATATTTTTGATAATACTCCTGATTTTATTCAAATACCGCGTTCAAGCAGTCAACAATTATTTGCTGATAACAATAATAACACCGTAATATATGAAATAACTTCAAATGATGAAATAAAATTAGGTATTCCTGTTTTAACATCCAGTATGATACAAGGTTCTGGTGAAACCCCGGTGTCGACACCAAAAATAACACCTACTGAAATAAGTGTAACAGAAATTGAAAGTATATTAAATAGGGACCAAGAAAAGACTGATTTAAAATCCAAAATGTTAGAAGTCAATCAAGACATGGAAGAATTGAAAATGTCTTTGGAAAAATCTCTTGCAGAACTTACGGCAATAACAGAAACTGAAGATAATATTGAAAATAAAACACTTACTATTGAAGCTAGTACAACAGAATTTGTAGGTGAAATTGATAAAATAAGGGAAGATGAACAAGTTGATGCAAGTAATATATATAGACCTTTGGCAGATAGATTAAATGATATTGAAAGTAAATATGTTTCATTAGAAGAAAAAATAGCTGACAATACCATTAAACAACCTTCGCACGTTGATAATGATTCAGAAATAGCTCATTTAAGCACGGCACCGCCAGTTTGTCCATCACGTAAAGACCGTAAAAGTAAAGGTAAGTTAAAAAAGAAAGGCAGGCGAGAGCCGGAACAGCTTACATCACAGCCAAAATCTGTTACTAGCGAAACGAAAAGTGACGAGTCTAAAGATGAATGTAAAAACGAAGATAAGTCCAAAACTTCCGAGGATAAAGGTCAACAGCAATCTGAGAATGAAAAAAATCATAAAAGTTTAACTGGACTAGACTTTGAGCCTATCGAGAATTTTGAGGATGCATTAACATCTAGCGTTGATGATGTAGACGTTAACAAAACGTTTGAATTGATAGCAAATGAAGTCAATAGGGATTCGCGTGCTGACCAGTCACAAAAAGGATCAGTTATGAACAGACCAGAAATCAATATAACGCCCCCAACGGAAGATACAGAAAAGGAGAAGAAACAAAAAAACGTTCATCCTGTTTCGCAGCCAAAAAACTTGCTAGGTCGTCCCAACATTCCTGTACCATCGAGTAAAACTGACTATAAAAAAGAGAAGAATAAGACGCCTAACTCAAAACAGGCGAAGGTGAAAATAAAAGATGCCATAGAACCAGAATGCGATACTGCCTCAGTAAAAACATCTAAGCAGTCACAAACTGATAATAAAGCAAGGTATCCAAAAAATAATAACGAAACGGAATCCTTTTCATACGTAACTAATGAGAAAGAGGAATATATATATAAATACAGTTTTCGGAAAGTGTTTCTGGTCAGTGTGTGTCATACGTGCAGAAAGGAATTGAAGCAGACAAGACTGCAGTGCAAGTTTTGTAATTTACTTTCCTACTGTAGCCAAAAGCATAAGGACGAGGACTGGCCTCGGCATCAGTCTTTGTGTTTTGCGATCTCCACAATAGTGCATTTAAAAGGTTGGTTGACTTGTAAACATGTTGGTGAGCAATATATAATAATATTTTTCATATCGTGAAGATACCAGTTCTGGGAATCACAAATATTTTTTTCCAGATCAAAAACATATATACTCAGACGCCAAGAATCTATCCGGGCAGGATTATCGTCTGATTAGAATGCACATGATTCTTTCGTGCGAGAAAGTTCTCAATCGGAAGCTGTTGCCTTGGGAACAGGAGGCACTGCTGTATCCGAGGATCTGTTCGGACCCGCAGTGCAGGGAATGGAAGCAGTCCAAGCTACGGGACTGTGATGGATGTGGACAGGTATGGATGAAGCGTCCAGTGGTAAAAACCAACTGTATTTTGTCCGATAATAAATTAAGAAAGGCAGTCATAGAATATTTTCTATAGTCTGATGCGTTTGTAGGCTTTTTAGATAGAAGGTCACCAGGTTTCACTTCTTTTTTTTAAAGAAATTCAATATTAAACGCGAAATAAATTGTCACATCGCTGAGTGTTTAACTTGCAAAAATTTCTTAACATCGAACTACAATCAGGTCTGGGACTTAAACTTTAACAACTCTACTTTGAGGATATTTTCCACATTAAAACGTTACTTTTTTACTCATTACTCATTAAGCAAAAGATTAGAACGACTCGACGGCATCTGTGTAAAAATACATACAGTCATTTAAAATGTTAGACCGTGACCGAATTGTAGTAATCATCAGTCATAACACTTGGTACATTGCGGCCCACAGCGTTTTCAGCTACATACATGTAATAATTATAAAAATCCTTTCCAACTGGTTTAGCCGCTTAACGCAGAGGTCCCGGGTTCGATTCCTGGGCCACGGGAGTAGTGAAGTCTTGAATGGCGGTAAAGTTTTCCCAACCCGCATGGCTAGCCACCATCTCCATTGTCAATCTGCTGCCATAACAGCATCACTGTGTTTCTGGCAGTCACATACGTGATAGCCAGATGTATTTTGGGCGAACACGATTCAACATCTACGATCTCATTATCAGTTCTCATCGAGTGAAATCGAGGCCGAAGTGTTAGTTCATAACCGATAAAAAAAAAACGTAATATATAAATCTTATCAAACTACCGGTCAAAGCGTTTGCGCCGGTCAGAATATATTCAACCTCCCTCCTCAGTTCGTACAATTATAGACTAAAAATAATATGTCCATGAAACGGTGCGAGATTCATTCACACGTTGTTGCAGCTTTGTTGGTGCTGTAGTGAATTGTGAGTGATATATCTATTTCGGCGCATAAACGCAAGCCGCACTGAGTCATTGCAATATTGAAATGTCGCGGATGTGGGCCGAGTTCAATTATAAAGGCCGTGGTCTCATTTTAGAATTCAACGTCTAATTGTAATAATGAGTAATCGGTTCAAGAAGAAACCTCGCGATTTATGATGAAGCACGCGGAAAGTACAGATTGTCTGGAAATGCGTGCTTGTATTATCCAAATATTTGTCATGTTTTTGATACTTAATGAGTGTATTGGTAAATTTAAATGATAAATTTTATATATATACTAGTTTCACTGTCATCGAGACTATATTTGATGGTCTTTTGGAGTCTTGTGGAAAGGAAAAGGGCCACAATTAGTGCTATACAAGCAAATATATATTGTTTAATGGAAAAGTGAATTACCGAATGTCAATCAATCTCCTCGGGAAATTTTGGGCTGTGTCTTTGAAGTCAACGCTTAGCCTTTGAGCATCCCCAAGATATTTTATGAATAAAACTACTCTTTACATTTTACACTGTGTAAAAAGTCATAAAACTCGGTGTAATTTTAAATTTGTATGTAAGGTGTCATATTGCGTCGAAAATCCGCAACACTTATCTGCAAGTCATCAGCGGTGGTGCAAGTCTTACGCTCTGTACCAGAAACTGGTGCTGTACCAGGAGCTAAACGGCAGGCTGGAGCCGAAGTTGCCAAGCAAGGTGATGGTGGACGAATGTGTTCTTCCGGGGAAGATCAACGAAGTACTTGCTTCGATGTATGATGAAAGAATCGGTAAATGTACTGTCTAGTTATGTAATAGGTCCATGTTGCTGTCTGTTCCGATCTGAGGGATGCTGTGTTTAGTGTACTTACTTAGCAGACTAAGCGTTGCAAAGTTAACGCGTCCGTAGGAAAATTGCCTGTAGTGCAAGGAATTCATACAGATAGACAGCTGATGAAATTTGTTTGTTTAATAAGTTTCCTACGGTAATCTATTATTAAACTTTGCAGATATGTCAGACATTCAGTACGCTGCATTAACTCAACTGGCCACTGCGCCTCTCACCACGGCATTCTGCTACCAAACCTTCCGTCACGCTGTAAATAGCTCCAATGGCATCAGCAAGGTATGTAAGTCAATATTTCCAGGCAGATATCTCAGTGTTACATTCAACAATCTCTCATTAACACTCAAGGACGACGCGTAAATACTTTTGCTATGTCTTTATTCAATGTAGGTGAAATAAAATTACACAATATACTATAGTCCAGAGAATGCGAAATACTTTCCAGAAGAAATTCTGATCTTCCCGTCTTAAGGTACATCGTTGGTATTAGACGTGACTGTTTTGTTAATGTATTTTTTGATTTCAATTCATCCTTCTTCTACAAAATTTGTTAATATTTTTTTTTTACTCAATAAAATGTAATAACCTAATAAAACATGCTCGCTATTGTGCAAGATCTAAAGAAATCGGTTTACTATGTGAAATCATTTCTGAATCTCAAATTTTCTATACGACTTTAGTTCTAGATCTGACTTTATACAAATTTAAAAAAAAATTTTTGGCACTATATCGTAATAGAATCTAACAAAACAATGGTTACTAGTTGGACCGGCGCAGACTTTTGGCACAATCGGGATTTTCAGAAGTCCAACTTCACGGTCCACATACTGGAGGCGGAGCTGCAGTTCGAGGCCGACTGCTTGGGCAAATGGGAGGTGTTCCTCCTTCACCTGAAGCCGGAAGTGCAAGTGCTCCGCGTGGTCCTCGTAGGGCGCGAGCTCAACCCCACCAAGCTTCCGCTCGAGCTGTTGGGCAAGATCGAGTAGGTAGATCGCCGAAACCGTCGACTAAATTATCAGAAACACAATTAACGGTGACCGACGGCTTCAAGATGGACGTTTCCTATTCTGCTACTGTTATCTTTGAATAAGTTGACAAATGTTTGTGTAATCAAATTTGATGCGCAGTCTGTTAAATAACAATAGAACAATCAAAATCGGTATAGTCAGAAAAGACCATATCGGCCCCGGATAACTGTCTAAAGGAGAAACGAAAATTGACGAAAGTACTTATACAGTTGTACGACGAGTGTCTTATTTCATTTATTAATATATACGAGTAATCATCATATGTGTTAACTCTTTAAGAAGTTTGCTCATACAATGTATATGCTAACTGAAATTGGCCTCATGTGGTTTGGCTGGGCATCGATATTTTCTCCATTCTTTTTCTGTTTTGCCCGCATTTTTCATTATTGAAAGAGACTATTTAGTATTATTATTTTTCAACAGATGGCGCGGCTTGTCCATGTAAATGAAAAGCTTTTCATCCAGGTTTTCCTATGTAGCGGGAAAGCGGGAACTTTCCTTTGAAATTTTTGTTCTACTGTATGCCGTGCTTGTGAATCTTATGGAAATTATGGATGGAATAGACGACGAAAATACTTTTTTGTTAGATGATGAACTACATTCTGATACAGATACAGATATTTCTTCTAATTATTTGGATTATTCCTCAGATGATTCGATGTCCAAATTTGTAAAATAAAAAAAATTGCGAGCGCATTAAAAGTGAAAAAAAAAAATGCTTATTCTATTAAGTATGGTACTTAATTATATGCAATAAAAGATATGCCTTTTTAGGAATCATTTCTGGTTAAATAATTGACCGCTTAAAGGGTCAAGCGTCTCATTTAGACACGAAGTGATCCGAATCGTTTTACCCCACTTCCAGCCTCTGCGCGCGCTGTCACGAACTCAAGCGGCGAGTGCAGTTCAGCTTCCAGGACAAGTCATACAAGGAGTACTGGTCTGATGATGACTTTATTGTGCCCGACGTAGGTTAGTACTGCGACGTTGGTATAGCTGGTAGTGTATGGGCAGCTTGCTGACTAGCATATGCAATGAGTTGCTAGTTACGACATTTACATAATATGACATTGTGCTGACACTGAGATAAGTGATGGTGGAAGCCTTGTTATTTTTTTTCATCAGCAATGACTAACGTTTAACCTTAATGTTGCCTGATGTGAGCATAGTAGGCGCAAGGTCATAGGTGAAGTGTGCTTATACGCCGGAAGATAGTAATGCTGTTATGGCGGCAGATTGATATTGCGGATGGTAGCTAGCCAAACTAGTTCGTAAAACACTACTACGGTATGTACTCCGCTAATGTCCTCCGGGGGGAAACGAAGCTGGGATCTCTGCGTTGCAAGATCAGCCATAAACCATTGCCCCACGGAGCAAGTTAAGACCCAAATATTTTTGATTCGTTCCCTTGTGTCTTTCGTGTCGAAATATTAATGTCTACGTGCTACTGAAGTAGAACTTACCATCACCGGTAAAATTTAATGTGTTTATAGGTACATATGGTGTTATTAATTTTGTCCGATGTTCTGTTCCAGTTTGCGCATTCAATCCAGGCATAGAAAGATCGTCGATGTACAGTGAGAGTGTCTGTTGGCCGACCGCAATAGATTACGTCTTCAAGCAGAAGGTACCATTCGTGCTGACCGCCCACACTCTGGAGGAGCTGAGCAGGGACCTGGAGGCGGTCAAGTGTTGTGCAGGAGTGAACTACAAGCCGGTAGCGGAGCCTCAGCTCAACCCGTTCGCGAGTGTCCGGCCAGACAGGAACTTCGTAACCGACGAGGAGACGCCGCTTCTGTTCAAGAATAACTGCTTTTCGGTCCTATGCGGCGTCTAGTTTCAGTCTTATCTCTATTGTTTGAAGTTTTGTCTTGTGTGGGAGCATCCGAGTAGCTACCAACGTATCGGTATCACTGATTACCCCTAGATTGCTCAAAATTAGGGAGTCAAATGTGAGTGGGGGCTTAATTCCTCAAAGATGTCTAAGACAATGATATGATAAAGACAGAAGCAAATGCACGTCAGATTTTTTTATCTAATGAGACGCGTGGTGGGGTAGACACTTTGGCGTGATGTCCACAGATTATCAAAATTCAAAAAATGCTACTCAGTAACCCGATTTGAATGTGTTATGTTTGTTACACTAGAATCGAAGTGAGGAGCAGTCAAAATTACTTCTCTGAGCAATTCTGCTGCTGCTGCTGCTGTTGCCGCTGGTATCGGCGAAGTTTGCGCTGTTAGTCTTTTTGACGACTATTACAGCTTCGTGGAAACCGGCCCACGGACCCGTGGATCCGTGAGCTCTCTCTGAGCAATCCAATCAGTGTGCAAATATTTGTGTGCTCTAGTTCAGATGGCGTTTTCCCCACTAACATTTTCATATCTAATTCGACGAACGCAGCACAATGCTTGAAAACACCATCTACCGCACACCGCTTCTGCAGTCGGTGTCACTCACTACCAAGTGAACGTTCGACTTGTGCATTAAAATCGCTGAATTAAAACACGTAAGCAGCTCGTGCATGAAACTGAATGGAAGTTAATGTAAGAAGCGGAACAATTCCGCATTGTTATTGGCAGCCAGTGTTCAGCACGTGAGGCCTCTGTGTCATGTGATTGGATGATTCTCCATTGCTGTACAAAATTTCTAGTAAATATTTATTAACACTCGTTACTCTGTGTGCATATTTGTTTAGTTACTAGAACAGGTTTTTTTTTTCCCTTTAATTTCCGTTCTGTTCATCCAATGTGTGTCCTTAAAGTGTAACATTGTATGTGTTGTTGTTGTTTAATTGTTGACATTTATTATCGTGCAGATAAATTGAATTGAAATAACTTTTCAATGATATCGAACGTGTACTCTTACAAAGTTTGTTTGTTACCTCAATAAAATTGTACGTTTAGATATTTTATCTTCTTTTTAAAATATTCATTTAAGCAAATTCATACTAGAACTTCATTCGAACAGACTTAATTACTGGTGTATTCGTAAAAACATGTTTCTAAACTCCATAACTCTAGTTGGTCTAAAAACGGAGAGGTTTTGAAAAGCCTCCAATTTAAAACTATGCGGCTGTCACCGGAACGAACTTTAAAAATAAGTTTTCCTTTTTTTTTTTTTAATTTTTATAGTTTTGTACTTAAGCTGGTATTATAAGTGATGATGTGGTTTTTGATGGTGAAGGGCGAAAATCAGGAAGCAGCCTGCTCACTTTATTTTTAAAGACACCAACGTTATAATACGGACGGGATAACTGAAGACGACAATTTGTTCCACTCTTTTAGTGTATGCCATTATACGACGCGGCGAAACGCTTCGTCCGAATGTGGGGGACGTCCACAACGAAAAGAAAGCTCTCCGCTGTTTCACAACCGTTACTATCGATGAAGACCCCAATATGTGACTGTCGGCGTGGAGTAAATGTCCCTGCCCACTTTGCTCCATCTTTTGAGAATGATGAAAGACCATCAGATAAGCAAATTTAAACTGTACTAGTTTAGAATTGTAACACTTACTGTTCACTTGTAAAAATTCATAACATCATGTTCATGCTAGAGCCTCCCAAAAAGAATCTCGCCGCGTTGACGACAAGATGCAAATAAAAAAAGAAAAAGGAAATTATTCCAACATAGAATTTTATTTGTACTATACACAGTTTAAAACGTAAATATTACATCTACATTAAAACTATTTTAAAGACAATATCACAGATGAAACGGTTAGCATACAGTTGATCTTAAGAGCGACGACTAAATTATGCGAGAAACTCCGCCCGCTTAAGAGGTGAGCTCCCGGAACGCCCGCGGGCCCGTCGGCGCCGCTCGCCGCGGCCACCGACGCAGAGAGATGTCGTTGAGTTCAAACACCACGGGCACAAAGCACGCGCCGTGGAGCGCATGTGACCATGGACAAACATTTTTCAAGCTAAACGCAAACAGTAATCAAACATTAGATAGCTCAAATGTGCAGATACATACGGATTCACAATTCTTTAACTTCCGCACCCTCACGCGCTGAATCTAGAAACGAAAGGAATTTATGACTGCAATAAGGAGCGGTTGGCTAATAAAGTCTAACCGAACTGCAATACGTGATAGATAATCGTGCAAGTATTGTCACGTAGGGGGCGGTAAAAAGGAATTTTGAAATTTGGGATTTGCGTGTCGAGATATCAGGATGCAGCTCTCAAACTATGATACTTTATAATTCTGTCTAAGTTTTAATATTAATGAGAGAATATAAAATGAGTACTCGGAAGGTTTTCGGCAATAACGGATGCGAGTGTCGCGTGAGGGCGTCAAACCAGAACCATTTCAAGCGTATGAAATTATCGTTTCAACGTATACTTGAAAAGGTGAAAGGGAAAAGGTTGCATTTCAATTTATTGTAAGTCATTGAGTCGTCAAAAATATGAATGTAATCATATGATAAATGAAATGTTTGTCTATGGTTGTAAAACGGAGAAAACATTTTTTTTTTTAACAACTTACTAATATTATTTAGCTAACAAAAGTCATGCGATTCGCAAGATCAACACTACAAGCGATGCGATGTTGAACAGTATCAAAAAAAACATTTACGGAGTTACTCGGCGAACGATAGGCTGTAGCTGCGGCAGTGCTAAGCATTCAAGAGGTAGCTCATACAAAAGGTACTGAAGAAAAAACGCAATTCAAACCATTGATTCGAATTTTAAAACATGCATGACTCCGGAGCGGCGAGAGACTTGAAACATATAATTTGCTTTATGAATTAAAAAAAAAAAAGTAAACAACTCGTCGAAAATCCAAAACTGAGCAACTGGCGATTTTCCTCGACGATTATTTACTTATTATTATTAACTTCGGAACAATAATTTCCGCATTTAGAGAAAGTCGGATGGACCTTGACAACTTGGTACTCGTATATTTACTCACTCTTATTGCCAATGGATTAACTTTCTATCTCATTTTCATTACACGTTAAGTGAGAGCGGGGCCGTAGGAAGAAGCAGCTCGTTCACAACACACTGACATTCACGCGACTGCCGGATGACGGCAACGCTGTAATAGCAGTTGATTAGTATTGTCTATGGAAGCTAATTAGTTGGGTTCGAATTGTACCGCCATCCATATTCTACTACTCACGTGGCCCCAGGACCGGTCCCGGGACACACGTGTGTGCAAACGGTCAGTCGTTGCGTCACGGAGGCGGTGAGAGATTGAAATATTGGTATTATAACGCTGTCGCCCGCAGCGGAGAGATGAGGACTTGGCTACATCCGTAAGAAGAGCAGGCCACTGGTGGCGTGCCAACAAATACTTTTGGAAATGTTGCAGTACAGTATTCTCCGGGAAGACACTTCACGTTTCAGCTAATCTAATTTAAACACATAAACACGCAGAAACACTATTTAGCTCTACAAAATAACAAGAATGATAAAAAACAATCTCGTATTTTTTTGTTTTAGTAAATTGTAAAATGAATAGTTCGTAATGATTAACAAAAACAAAAATTAAGTACAATAAGCAACGAGCGATGTGAATGCGTTCGGGTTAATACATCTAAAACTAAACGGAGCGGTCTCAGATGAATGGCAAATAGAACTTGATGAAGTGCAGCGGGGCGGCCGTGTGCTATAAATTGAATACGACCACCTCAGCGGGCGAGCTCGTCGGCGGGCGGCTGGACGGCGTGAAGCTCTCGTCCGTCACTTCGTTGGTGTTCAGGCTTTGCGACAGGCCGTGCTCCAGCATCTTAATAATCGACAGGCCCGTGACGTCATCGTACAGATCCGAGAACGTCTCGTCCGCGGACGAAACGCTTTCGGTCGTTACGTACAAGCCTCCAGGTTCCAGCGACGAGGAGTCGTTTTCTGTGCCCACTGCGTTAAGTAGCTTATCGAATTCCTCGTCGAGACTCGCAGTTGGTGCGTTGGTCGATTGATCAGCACGACCTGATGCGTAATTTGTAGAGCCTCCCGCCTCGTAGGCCGTGGAGGCAGTTTCGCTGGATGTTGCGTGATCGGAATCTAAATCGATCTTGTAATTGCCCCGAGCGCTGTCCGCGGACTGGGTACTGGCGTCAGGCACGTCTACGTTCAAGTCCCGCGTGTAATATTTACGCTTAGGCTCGTTGGTCGTACTTGAAACGTTAGTAACTACTTCAAAGTTATCATTGTAATCCACATATTCACCGTGTGCTGCGGAATCTGTAGCTTTGTCCCCTCTTTCGTCACTCGACGTCGTGTCTTTGTATAGGTTGTAAGTTACTGTTGCATTTTCTGTTGTCGATTCGTTAAACCCGCTGTTTATACTCTCATTGTGCTTTGTCACTTTATTATTCGTGTTGAAGATATTAATGTCTCTGTAGTTATTGTCTGCTGCTACCGGCGTGGCACCAGTCCTGTCCACGGTTTGATCGTAACGATTTAAGATGATATCACTCAGAGTTAATACTGTAGTTTTCTCATTTACATCTAGAATGGGATTTTTCGTAGTCAATTTGAGCGTTGGATTATTGGGTGGTGAAATGTAATAGAATAGCTGTGCTGTAGTGTATTGTACATCGCTTGAGATGGAGTTTTCGGTGGGCGCCAGATCCCTGTTAGAGTCCATTTTGGGTTGTGTCTTAGAGTTCGAAAGGATATTTAATAACATTTCTATTAACACATTTTCTTTCAAGGTATCCGTGTGTGTCAAGTTGGGAGTTGTAATGTACTCTGATTGTTTATTCAACTCTTCCACTACGTCTCTCACTATATCTTGATTGTGTTTATTTGACGAGATCCTTTGGACACCAGATTCCAAATAACTATCCACGTCATAAGGTTTATTTACAAACGTTTCGTTTACATTTAACTCTGTGTAACTTGGCGCAGGTCTGTAAGTGGTGGTCGTTTCGTTAATGACGTTATCGGTGGTGACATTGTAGTTGCCGTCCACGGTCGTCTCTATGGCGACCGTTTCAGTTACAGCATCCGGTCCGTACGTGAACGCCTCATCCACGATCCTAGGGTTGTATCTCGCGTACCTGGCGATGGCCGGCCCCATCACGTCGTCGACGTAGCTCAGCAGCCGGTTGCACTTGTCCACCGTGTTCACGTCGTTGGAGCTGCCCCATATTATGAATCCGGACGCGTTGGACTCGTACAGAGTGTT
>DWQX01004411.1:0-15104 GCA_018245475.1 Pharmacophagus antenor
GTACTGTATGCGTAAAACTGTCCCAAGTAATTATTTATTTATCCACATTTAGTACACTTAATGAATTAATATAAAAATTTTACAAATAACAGCATATTCGGCATCGATTGCTTAACTAAGTTAAACTTCAAGTTACTTATTCAGTGCCTCCGTGGCCTTCTAATATCTTCACTTGTGAGACGCAAATATCTAGTTTAATCCCACGTGAGTAGTTTGAATGGTGACTTACTCGTTTGACATACAGTCGTATCAGTCTGCCGCTCTGACATTATTGCTGTGATTCCAGAGGCTTATCGGGCGTCTGGATCGTGGTGGACCTTTTAAACGGCCAAGCTAACAGCCCAGTTTTTTTTAGGAAGAGTAGGCAAACGGGCAGCGGTTCACCTAATGTGAAGTGATCACCATCGTCCATGGACAGCCGTGACACTCGAGGTGTCGCAACTGCGCTGCCGACCTTTCAGTTTGAAAACTCAACCACCCTCAACATGAACATGCGGCAATAGCATAGCTGTGTTCCGACAAGTATACATGTTAGGACCAGTGAATTCTGGTCGAACAACGTTTACATCCTCCTATCCTCGCCCTTATCGTCATAACAACGTAGTAAATCAAGATCAAGTGTAAGCCCGTTAAGTAAAACACACCGAGAAACTTTAAAACAACTGAATTTACTTATAACTTCAGTAGGAAAGTGAACATTATTTATATTGCAGATGAGTTTCATATAATTAATGAGGCATTGTACCAACAAGCTCTTGTTTCGTTTTAATAAAGCGAATGCAGTGATACTGAAACAGTTAGTCGACGCCGCTCGCCGCCGTTTTAATATAGAAAATATTTTTCAATGTTAACATTAACGTATCTGTTGGCGGTTTAATATTTTTTCATAAAAGATAGCCGTAGGTAATGCAATGTAGAGCTGATCTTGTGTGCCCACGCGGCGCAGTTTTGTGCAACCAGTTCCGGATTTGTTTCCCGGGCCATTCAAGTAGTGGAGTCTGGATCTCGCCAGGGTTTTTTCATACCCGTTTAGCTACCTACCAATCTCAACGTCAAACAAACGCCATAACGGCGTCGCTACATTTACCATTCCCATATGTGAAAACCACAGTATTCTAGCCGACGGTTTTCAAATATGCAGCTATTTATTTTAATTAATATTATTTTAATCGTTGTCAAGTGTTTTTAAACCACTTCGCCACAGGAGTATAAAAAAATTGGGTCACGTAAAATCACTTTATTGTCAAAGAAATTTTACATGGCGTAATCCTCTAAGAGGAGTCTTACGTATTCACCATGGGTAAACTATTCAAGATGCCATATGTCGCCCCTCGCCGCGAATATAACTTGCATTCGAGCGTAAACTAAGAAAGTTAAAGTTGCGGCGGTTACCCAAGAGTGAGTGCAAGTTGTTAAAGTGAATTGTAAACAAGATAAGTTGTTCGCGTAGTCAACTTTTGTCCATTATTCTAAGTTCAGGTCATTTGCCAGCATCCTCCTCCAGTTTGTTATCGGACTTATGTGCCCCATAGGTAAACTGACGTCATCTTTGTTACATATAGTATATGATTAGATAAAAACATTCAAGAGATAATTACTATTCATAAATTAATTTATAATAAACTAGACGAATAGATAAGAAAGAGTTTTGAAGCAGTTTTCGTTTTGAAATAAATCGAATGTCGTGAATTAAAAAAATAATTATAATTAACTGTACTTTTCCGTATAGCATTGTTACAAGTAACTTTACGACTTTGATTAACTTCAGTTTACGAACAGGTCGGAATGTAGTAAGTTACCTTGTGAATAATGTGCATATAAAATTCAAACTTCTGACGGATTCAATAACTTACAAATATATCGACGAAGAGACTAAACCGCACATCCTACAGACCGGAGATTAGAATGGCGTGTTGTTGGATGTAGTGTCCACGTTTAAACTTTATCTCAATAGGAGGAAAGTTAGAGTCCACATTTCAATGAAACTTTATATTCTCTTCGTTTAGCTCGAATATTGCTACACATAATGGAGACGTATTATGCTTAATAGTAAAAAAAATTACCACGCCCAGAGTACGCGTGAGGACAAGTTTGGTAGAAAATACAAATAACTTGTGTTACTGACGTAAAAAATTACTACTGTAACAATTTTATAAAACGAGGTCTTAGTTGTAATAGACTACATTTGTATATACAAAAGTATAGTAAACTATTTGAAATATCGATAAAAGTTAGTCATTTCATATTCAGAATACAAAACTATATCAATGCGTGAAACAAAATCATTGATAGAAGGTATGGGTGTAAAATTTGGCACAATTAAACTTCACACGAAAAAGGATTGCTGAAAGGTAATAATATTTTATTTTAATGCACAAAAATACATAAAGTTAATAAAACAAATCACACAAACAAGCATGCGTTGGACACACGCACACATAAATACAAAAATATATAGTCTTGTTAATGGTTACCGTATGTAGTCAACTAAAAAGATCAAAATTATCGGTCTATAATTTTACTTACCGTCAAAAAGAATCACATAAATTATTATTTCATAAATTATCATTCATAAATTATCGTGAAATTCCACCAACGTTTGACCATAAGTTTAAACATGCTATAAAAAATTGTGACTCCATTGCCGAGACTTCTATAAAAAAAAAACCGAATACCTCCAATTTAAGTTGAGAGAGCTAGGGCAATCGTTTTATTAATTAATTTGCATTGAGGTCATAAAGCCCTAATTAATATATCTCACACGAATGTTCACGGACAATAATGTTACTTAGCAATAACATTAAGTGATAACTTGCAAAAGCTGTTTGCGCCTAATGACTATAGCATAATATACGTAACAGACATATATAGGTGACATAATGTCTGTCTAGACAATTCAATCGATATATGGCTGGAAAGCGGATGCCTCGTTTATCTAATAACAAATAGATATACAGTCGAGCCTCGCAAAAAGAGCATAATTCGTTCTGGAGTCTCACTTGTAATACGTAACACTCGTTAAGTGAGACAATGTTAATCATATAAAATATGATAATGCGTGCGGCGCCGAAAACATATTAAAAAAACATTACAACAACAATAAAATTAGAATTAAAAAAAACTACGAATAAGATCTGAACACAAGTTTGGAAACGTGTGATTCTACCTACATTGAGATACTAGCGCAGAGTTCTAAACCCGTACTGATGTAGCAATAGCATGGAAAGTTCTATCGCACGATTCGGGGATTCCCCTTTGTCGCTCGTTATGCGAAACGTCGCTTGTTAACCGAGCGATATATATATGTGTATATATATATATCAATATATTTTGATCGTTATACGTGGTTCCACTGTACTATATTTTTAATATCAATGCTTTTTAACACATTTCGGTTACATATATGTATTGGTGTACGTGCCACATATAAACTTCAATGTTACATTTTACTAGCCTGTTGGTGTAATAGTAGTAATCATCTTACACCAGGAGTCGCGGGTTCGATCCCCGCTTAGAATAAACATTCATGTGATGAGCATTTGTGTTTGTTCTTTGTGTGGTTGTTAATATTTATTTAAAAATACCTATCTATGTGTATCGGGCTCTGTTAACCCCTACTACATGTGCTGCTTAGCTACCTACTTTAGAGTACTATGTGTGAAAAATGTTTCATTTTTTTATCATTTATAGTGAATTTTACTTTTTATTGAGTGATATATACAACCAAAATACTTCCAAAAACAATTATTACAAGCATATCGTTTCTATAATAACATTTTAAAGGGTACCTCTGAATTTATTACATGGTTCTTTTAAAAAGGGCCAGCTTCTTGGATTCCAGTACAAGAATAATTTTTATTAATCAAAAGCAACTGTGAAGGCCCAATTGAATAAAGTATAATATTGAATTGAATTTGAATTTTGATAAAACTGTTAATATACAAAGTTTAAAACATATTAGACTGTTTGGACTACTTGAATGGTTTGAAAACGATTATTGTTTCAAAACTGCTTCCGCGGCAAAATGCTTTATTAATACTGTACTCTGGAAACTAGTGTTATGTTCATTATTAACACATAAATACATCTTTCTTTTTATCGGTTATTTGTTAACACTTGATCTTGATTATAACCAAAATTATGAGACAGTGTAGTCATAGATGGTGAAGCGTATTCGCCCAGAATACATCTGACTCTCACTTGTATGACTGCCGGAACACAGCAAAGCTGTTACGACGGCAGATTATCGTTGCGGGTGGTAACTAACCGGGCGGGTACAAAAAAATCCACCACCATAAAAACTTCTGCGATCCAGGAATCAAACCCGAGACCTCATGATTTACAAAGCTAGCGGGTAAACCGCTGCACCGCGGAGGCAGTCAAATAAATATCGATTATTTCAACGGTACAACATTACGTCACTTCCCTAGTTCTCATACCAGTTGTCGGCGGTCCTCGGCGATACATATGGTCATTCGATACGAGAGGTCTCGCTAAAGAAGCGAGTAGCGGAGTGCGATATAGCTATAATTAATCTCAAACCTAGTCCTAGTGTCAAACTCGCACAGCGAAGGATTCCGTACAATTTTTGCGTAAAATGTTGTTCTTTTTTTATCAGTTACTGACTTATAAACACGTCTCTTATAAGTATTCATTTATTTCATTTTTTGTTGTAGCAGTAACAGGTATAAATCATCGGTGAAATTTACAAAGTCGCAGAGTTTCCAGATAATCTAGATGAACTGGTAGTGATAGGAAAGATCGGAGGGTCCATAGCCGCCAACCCACTGATCCGACCAAGTGCAGTCCATGGTGAGACTGGACATCGTCGACAAGTCTATGAAGACTTTTCAGGAGGAGCACGATCTTCAGTAAAATAGCGCATGAATAATAAGAAAAGCATAAATTTCATGAGATAGAGCCCGCTGAAAGACAGACAGACGGAGGACAGAGGCTTAATAAGAGGATTCCCGTTTGTCACTATTCAAGTACAGAACCGTAATAAAGTAATGGTAACATTTATTTAAAGTCATTATGTGCGTTGTACATTACCTAAAAATCATGTAAAATTGAACAGTATTTGCTGTGAACGCTAGGCGTTTGTTCCCATGTGCCTATCATATACAAATTAAAAAAAATAATATGGTTACCAAGAATCTGACGCACACGTCTCTGGTTATTAAATTTTACATTCAACAAGGAAGCTCGCAAGTTTACATTAAATTAATGAGACGCCTTCCGACCGCTCTCGAGTTTCAATTTAACGAAGCGGGTGTCGTGACGAAATAATAAGACGCCATGCGCGTCCGCCATTTTGTTGATGCACGGATTCTTAGCGGTTGCGTAACTAAACGAAGACAAATGGAATCCTATTACTAAACCTTAGTCGTACGTCTGTCAGCAGGCTCCACCTCATGAACCGTAATAGACTAAAAGCTGGAATTTTTACAAATTGAGTATTTCAATTCGTGAAAAATGAATCTATTGCGTCTATAGTACGAAACTTCATGATTTAAGTCCGATTCGCACATGGCCATTTATTTTTTCGTGATAAAACTAGTAATAATTCACTTCGTGGCAAACGATGGATTTTAACATTTTATCGACTTCTAGGCGATTAACAGACTTCTTCCATTGAAGCCCATTGGCTGGCAAACTTTCAGGCACTTCTCCATTTTCATAATTCTATCCATTCATCTTTAAATTAAAAAAAAACTTCTGTAAACATATAACGGGTTTAAACCGGTTAGGATTGGTTGATTTGATTACAATTTAAGTCAAATATCTGGTGATAATGAAAAAAAATATATATTCAACAATTTGATACATCAACACATCGAAATATTCTGAGGCCTCTTTTCTTTTCCATTTCTTCTATAAATTTGTTACCCGTACGTGCGAAAAAGTAACAACATTTTTTCCTCTTAAATATTCAATTCCAACTGAATAAAAATGTTGCGGGAGCACCTATTCTCAAGGTAACTGTTAAACTCAGATAAAAGTTTTTAAATATGAATTACCTTCTCCCCGACGCAGGACTGTACGTATATTTACCCGTAAGGGTATTGCGGGCTAAATCGATCAAAACATGTGATGAATTCATATCAATATTCAAATTTATTATGTTTATGTGGCGCAGTGGTTTACTCGCTTACCTTGTACCGTGGAGGTCCGTAGTTCGATTTTTTTTGCCATAGGTATAGTGGAGCCTGGGTGATAATAGGGTTTTTCAGATCCACCTGGTCACCTATCTCAACGTCAACCTGCCATCATAACGGCGTGGCTGTATTCCGGCTGCCATACATGTGAGAGCCAAGTATTCTGGGCAAACACGCTCCACAATTCCATAGATTCATGTCACTTAACATCAGATGAAATCTAGGACAACAGTTAGCACATAACCGATAAAAAAAATAATCCACTAAAATATCATTTTCGAATATACAATCAAAAGAGCCTACTAATGCTTATCACAAAATAGGACATCCTAGTGTACTAGAAAAAAATCTAAGTGTTGATTTACGACATAAGGTCTTTACAAACAGAACATTAAACTTTTGACAAGATCTCTTCATAATAAAATTTATCCATTTAACACTGATACGACTTGCTGCCTCCTTCTCCCAGTAAGAAAAATTACTGCAGTAACAATAACAGTCCAACCAGCAGTTTATTGGTTGCTCTTAGCAAAAATCTTGGTAGAATTCCTAATAGGCATGATATTTATAAATTAAATAAAACGTGCAAAGAACTTAATTAACTTTATTTCTTTCAACAACCCGTACCAACCAATAAAATCCTAGCAAAGCGTTAAAACCTTTAATTGCTTCCTCGGAAATCCCATCTGTATAAAACGGGAAGAAACAACAAAGCAAACGGATAAAGGAAACTAAAGGAATTAAAGAAAGGTGTCGAGAGATTACGCAAAGAAATTTGAACCCGATCGTATTGATTTTACACTATATACAATTTATTGGTTAACAGTCCTAACTAAACCAGACTTAAGTGAGGTTCATAGATTAAAGAAAACATATTTTATCTACAACATGGCAACACTGACCAATACAGATATAATGATAAATAACAATTATTAGAAAAATTATAAAATGTACAGAAAATTTTGGAACACTCCTGTACGTATCACTACTAAAAAAACAGCTGTTGTTATAACGATAGAGTTTAGTTAATATACTTATGATAGATAGCAATACGGATTCAAAGAAACCCTATCACCGTCCAAATTCCACATACATGACCCCGGAGTCGGAATTAGAAACGGAATGTAATTAGCGCCATGGAAGTGATTCAAAATTTTATAACATTACCAGCAGGAAAGAAACATATAAGAATAAATAAAAAATTTCAACTAGGCGATAGTCGCAATTTTTGAGTTTAATTTCATTTTAGTAGTCGTTGTAACTTTAAACAGTACCATGTTTCGCCCACAATTCACCAATTCCTATGGGATCTAGCTGTGAAGGAAAAACGGCGCAAGGGACTCCCTAGTAGCACGATAATGTTTAAAAAAAACAAATATTTAAAAATTAGGAGAAACTTGTGTTCAAAGTAAAAAGAAAATGTAAAAAAATACGCAATTCAGCAGATTGTAAGAAGAAGGGTAACCTTATCCTAAACGTTATCCCAAACAATGACAAACAAGGAAACCCGTCAAAACTGCCATCATCATAAATTAAAAGAAAACATAATAACAAAACACAAATACATTCTTTATTCGCACAAAGAATGCGTTGTGGCGGTTTCATTAAGAGATGTTACGTTAAAGAAGTATGATTGATGAGAATATTTTTACAATTTAAAAAAAAATCACGGCCGGTTTTGCACTTTTTCAGTTAGTGAACTGAGATTGGAAAAGGCTGACGGGGCTGAATATTGAACAATGCGTAATTAGTGCGGCCTACATTCCAACAAATTGAGATGTGCGGTATTGTGCGACATTTCTCAGCGATGCTATTCAATACATTCCTGTCAAGCTGCTCAGTTTTTTTTTCTTCCATTTTATTAAAACCTCATTTATTTTATAACCACAAAGGTATCCTAAAAAACATTGAACTTCAATTTTACATTATGTTATTACCCATTAAGCCGTAGGTAGTGGGGCAGTCAGGTCATAACGGGTTCTTAACTTAACTTTTGTGGCTGACTCTGAAATCAAATTAGGAACGACGGCGGTACACGGTAAGTAGTTGTTTCTAAACGGTAATTATTAATAATCAATATATCAGATTAACCTAGGAATAGGACTCACCAGATTCTTTTTGTAGAACAAAATAAAATTCACTGTGGCCAATACATCGTGGATATACCAAAAGTATAGACTCATGGGCCCCCAGGTCTGC
Organism: Pharmacophagus antenor; assembly: GCA_018245475.1. Taxonomy (NCBI): domain Eukaryota; kingdom Metazoa; phylum Arthropoda; class Insecta; order Lepidoptera; family Papilionidae; genus Pharmacophagus; species Pharmacophagus antenor. The sequence continues at coordinate 8,358 of DWQX01004411.1, forward strand.
ACATGACTTTGTGGAGACTTATTCATCATATTATTACATTATTACGCTACATTTACAACCAAGAGAAAACATTATCAGATCGTTATATGATTTAAAAAACCATTACCTTGTTATAAACATATCACTGCCAAATTTTAACCCGTTACACTCGTGAGCTCGCTCTCACTCACCACGTGGTCTAAGGCCACAATTCGAATTTTGAGCATTGTTCAACACAAGAGTCACCTACCGTGTGCAACGTTGAAATATAAACATTATATTAGTCAACTTGTGTATATAATACATAATCATTTAATGTTATACATAAAATATCACGAAAAGCGATAAAGCATGTCTCCATTTGATGATTTGTCCGCGCGAAAATATACTCTCTAGTGCAAAGGAGAAACATTATTTTATCAAACACACAGTAAATAGTGAATTAATCGCAGACTCTCTACCCCGGTACCTATTCATTGCAGATAAAACTTGTTAGTGACAGAAGCGAGGTTTGCAGAACTTTTTATTTTCCCTTATCTCGATATCCTCGACTGAATCTCTTGCCCTTTACATTATCGAATATGCTGAAATAATAAATGACTTTGATACACTACCAACAAGGTATTTTATACCTCATATCTATAACAAAACAGCTATATCAAAATCTATAGATAATAATTGTGTTGTATTATGTATATAATTTACTAAAACTAGAAGCCAAATATTTAAACCAATAATATTTATTTTTTAATAATATTCAGAAATAAACATTTTTAAAACTAAAATCGCGAACGCTACAATTTCTACGCCGTTCCCTAATCAACCCTTGTCATTTTATGTCGAAAAAATTAGATCGTAACATACATATATAAATAAAAACTAACAAAGAAATGTTTACGCACAAACGCACTCAATTAATAGAACCCACGAGTAAATTAACGTCCTAAAAGAATCGTCCTTACTGTCTTAAGACAACATACACGCTGTTTGACTTTTTTCTTCATTTATTTTTATGTTTCACGTCGAAATTAATACTCGCCTGCCAGTATTTATGTTTAGACGCCATGTTATAAAACCTTAATACTTACATCAATTTAAAAAAATAAAAACTTTAAACTATAAGAAGAATCAAGAGAGCCAAAGCGGAGAAGAGCGTTCGCAAGATTTAAGGTAGTAAATTACTTTTTCCGATGCGCTTAAGCGCCGTGTTTCAGCACTAAATCGCTTTAAAAGTGCAGCAGTTATATCTTTATGGGTATTTTAAGTTTGTCGGTGTTTTAAAGCGCTCTTCACAATGTATATAGCAGATCCGTTAATGGACCAGGTTATCCGGGATTGGCTAGTTTTAATTTCAAATTATTTTTTGTCTCTCCTTGTCTTGAAATTAATCTTTACATACAAAGATTATCTTTATACTGTATGTTGTATATCTATATAACTGAAGAGGACTCAACTAAAATACTGTGAAGTGAGAACATTAAAGGTGATTTAACAGTTTCTTTAGAATACCATTACATTTCGACTGCGTCCGTGGTGCATTAAATTATTGCTTGCTTTTTAAGATGGAGGTTCCTGTTTTAAGTCCGGGCCCATAGAATTTCAGCAACGGCAGGTATTTTTTGACCACCACCCCTCCCCTTTGTTAGCTACCATACTCGATGGCAATCTGTCGCCATAACAGCATTGCTATGTTCCAGGTGTTGTACATGTGAGAACCAGAGTACTCTAGGCAAACGCGCTTCAGCATCTACGGTCTTATTGTCATCTGCATCTAACATTAGATGAAGTTCTGTTGTTGATGTTAACCCAGTATTTATGAAACCTTTTCACTTTTTTAATCAATATCTTTCACGTAATTATAATTTTTAAAACAAGGACAAAGAACAACAAACTAGTTGCAAATAGTTTAATTAATTCAAAGCTTCAGAACTCGCGTTGAAACGCTTTTGAATTACTTAAATCGTTTTTCTCGATCCACCCGGCATTCTGTTCGGGCTTACTCTTTTATTTACATTGTCACAATGGGAGCAGAAGAGGAGTAAAGTAGAATGATTTTAAATATACCTATAGAACTTAAATTTTATCCTTTAAGGCAAGATTCACGTGACGTGGCATTTCGATGCAACATGGTTCGTTATAAAATTAACTATGTAGGTATAGTGGGTTCGAATTCCTATTTTTTTTTGTAACCTTTACGGCAACTTTTACTTATATGTTTTTTTTTTATCTTGAAAAGAAAATATAAGGATTAAGTAATGTATCAAATTACTATGGACATGAAAACTTAAAAAAAAAATTCCGTAAACCTAATGTTAAAACTGTTACAGCGACATATTGACAATGTGTGGTAACTCAGCAAGCGGGTTCGATCGAATTCTACCAAAATTAAACACTACCAGAGTAGTTGAAATTAGTTGTATGGTCCCTTTGTTACGTAGCATGCGCTAAACAACCGTGTCTCGGAAGCAATTGAAACCTATTGACGCATGCACAAAACGCATCATCATCAGCCGTTAAACGTCTACTGCTCGGCATAGGCCTCCCACAAGGATGTCCACTCGGAGCAGTCTGGTGCTGCCTGCATTCAACGGCTACCCGCAACTTTCACCATAAAAGTTAAGTCATCTTTAGCGAATTTCAAATTAAACCCTTTTTTGTTTTTGGATTCGAATGGAACGTAAGTATATAGGGAAATACGTTTATATGAAAATCTCAATACAAAGTTAATCGTTGAGTTTGTACTAATTAAAAATTTCTTAATTGATCTCAACGATGTATGTTTGTTTATTTCAAAGAGTGAATAAAACATATTAAATATGCTATTTTCATCAATGTACATGCATATAACTAGAAGAGAGTCAATTAATGTTTTTATAATAAGATTATAGAAATTAAAAACAATATAATGTTACTGTTAATCACAAGCTTTTCTGAAATTGTAAAAAGCTGTTTACAGCTTTATAAAGGTCCTCGGCTAATTCTTTTGCTATTTCCATGGCAGCGAAATGTCCCGCATGGTTGACAGTTGTGGTGCCAAGGAGTGATGGGTATTTCCATCTCAACAGCCAGTCCGGTTGATGTAACAATTCAAATCCTGTTCTGAAACCCCATGTTGGGACTGGGGTTGGAATTCTGAAAATTAAATTCATACAATCTATGTAACAAACGAGTCGAAATCGCTCAAACCTTTCGCGTACGATGTCACCGTAGCAGAGATATTTTCAATAGCTATGGATAACCAAGCAATTCCCGTTTGCTATCGGAAATGGACTAACAATAGACCTCAATCTGCTCTACCTCCATCTTTTACTTTTTTTTTCTTCTTTAAATATTTCAGGGAACTTGAACCTTTTAGTCAACTATTTTGCGAATTTTTCTGTGCACAATCATATCGTTTATAATTGAATTCGTAATAAAAATAATTCCCAATGAGTTCCAAGTTCAATTTATTGGTTCACCTATGAGAAAAGACTGCCCACCGCAAAAAGTTTAACATTGTCAAACTTTATTAAATGCGTACAAAGTCTTATCAATGACACGGATCTCTTTAAAATAATCCTATTACCAGTAAGTACACCGTCTCTTTTTTCACTCGAGTTTTTACAATAAAATAAAACCATTACCTAGTTAACGTTTGCTCCATTTCATAATTTTGAACTAACTCTTTATAAACTCTCATAGCCGTTGTGACGGACCCGGTTATCCAGTACAGCATGACGTTGTCAATTAAATCTGTAGGCGAAATATTATCTAGGCCGCCCTCCGGCGTTTCCTCGTACGAGGACTTTGTGAATACTTTATATATGTCGAGGATATACGCCGCCAGTCCCACGGGCGAGTCTTGTAACACGTAGCCTGTAAAACGTGAACAAAATTTAATCTCAGCGTTAATGAAAAAAACATCCATGGAAACAAGATTCGCTCGAAATCGACAAAAGGAAAAATATCATTCTGAAATAATGATTAAATGAATGCCCCTGAGTTTCTCATTTTGTTCTTCTCAAGAGAACCCGTTTATTGAGAACTGGCGAAGATCGTTTTACCATTTAAAAATGGCTGTAAATGCCTAATTGAATAAATTATATTTTAAATTGAATTTGAATTTGTTATCACAATATTTTTACTTTGTCTAGCGACGAAAGGTATCCTCTACTTTGAGAAGTTAAACTATCAAAGTCAATGTCAGCGCAAAGGATAAAAGGTTTTATCTTAAAAATACATTGTTTCTTAATTATTCCATCAATTTTTGTTAAAGTATAATAAATAAGAGTTAAGAGTTCGACCAGAGTGAGTTTGGTACCAAGGTCATATCTTTTATTGTGAAACATATTCCTAACGTAAGTTAAAAAAAATACATGTTATACGTCTTTCATTTTGTATCTATTCAACAATATTGTAGTTAAGGATATTAATAGTAATAATGCTTTTAATGATATTTCAGTTAACGGTAATGAAAAACGTATGAAATCACCTAGAGTGTCGGGCTTCGAGCTCTGTATGTGCAAGTACCCGGACTCTTCCAACAAGAAACTTAATTTCTCGCTCAAAGGACATACTCGATCTGCATGTTCTCCAGCAAAAACTTTCGGCCAAATAGACTCAACTATCCCGACCAACTGGGCAAGTTTCGAAAGGTTAACTGGAAAGTTAGTGTGAAGTCCGAGTACTTGATTTGGAAATAGTGTTGCCATATTAGAGCCAACAAGATGTCCGATATCTCCACACTGTATGTAGAATTTATCGTGGCCGATCTTCGTCATCAGGTTCCTCATTATTACAGCCATATGCGCCGGTGACATACCTCGTTTCGGTGTTGCCTGAAATTTAATTGAGTATTGGAACAAACAAAAAAGTTGCTGACATATTTTATATAATATCGTCTGAGAAAATAACTCATTTAGACTTTGCACGTGCCTAATGTAACGGTAAGAGATCTTTGTTATTACTAGAAATTGATTTCTGCCTAATAAGGACAAATATTGTATCTGTAATAGCTAAAATCAGATCTCAAAGTAGTTATTGAATATCCATTATTAATTTACATGTTGTAGATGGTAAAGAAATTAACAGATTCATAACAACTTACTATTTAATTAGTTCAGTAGTAATACTACAATTACAACAAATAAAACATGCATCATATTTAGTCTCACCTGTGAAAAAATATACCCGGGCAAACTAGGCACTATTACTTCAAAGACGAAGTCATAGCCTGCTTGAGGCCTCGTCAGAGTTGGTATAACTTCGAAAAAGTCTCTGAAAGTGCCTGGCCATCCGTGCAAGAGAAGTATTGGAAGGACCTGGTGTAAAATATATCTCATTATTATCTTAAAAGAAGACAATCTGAATATTAGTTAGCAAATGGTCGTAGTTAAATAAGTATGATTATGATAAATCTTTATGCATATAAATTTTTCAGCAACCCCATTAATATCTTCGATAAAAACAAATTAAAACCAATATTTATTTATATAATACGTTTATGAAAGTATATAATTCAACAATGGTATTTATAGAGTATAGCGTAGTGATTAATTAATCAGTATATATACAAAACGTGGACGAAATAATTTCTGATTTAAAAAAAAAAAAACAAGGAACAATAATATTTCTTAAGTATTCCTAATAAGTAACCTACTAAGACGAGTGACTTGTGTTGCCATTCTACCGGTGTATAATGGTAATAAAAATTAATTGTAATAAACTCTTATAATATCATAAAAATAATTGTTTAAACCTCTGCTGAGTATTGTGCGAAATTCGATTCCGCAATAATTATGGTGGCACCTTCTCATAACGCTTTAAGACTATTGTCTTCATAAACGAAATTACCTTAATATTTTTCTCAACTTTCGGCTTTACGTGAACAAAATGTATGTCCAATCCTTGAATTCTTGTTTTGAAATGTTCATACTTGTTCAGATACCTGACGCGGTCTCTGAAAGAATATTTGAATTGCCAGTGGGCAAACAATTTTCCTAAGGCATCGTCGTCGATTCCGTAGTCCCAAGATTCGGTGAGACTCTTCACTTTGGGGCGTTTGCGGTAATCATCAAATAAACGGCGGAGGCCTTCTTGCATCTGTGCAAAGAGTAAAATTACATATGAATGTTGTAATCAAAATTTAAAATTAATAAACTATATACATTGATATTGAAGGACAATGTAAATATTCGGAAAATTATTTATATACTTAGTTATACCTTAAAACAGAGTTTCTCAAGGCGGGCATAGACCCCATGGGCAATTCTGTGATTTAGAGGGACCAACTTTAAAAATAACTAATGTAATTCATTACATCTTTGGTTTTCATTTGTTTTTAGGGGCATTGAATAAAAATTGTAAGGGTGTAGAGGTACATAGAAACGTTTTTTTACTCAAAAGTGAGACATGAGATCAATTTGGTTGGGAAACACTGCTTTAAACGGTTTGTACATTGTCTGCCTCCATAGTGCAATGGTTTACGGATTGCCTTCTAACAAGGAAGACTAGGGTTCAAATCCTAAGAGACACGAATAGTGTATTTTCGGTGGTGGAATTGTGAATATTATTAGTATTTCAAAAATTGTCTCGATAATGCAGAGAATGGTTTTACGAAATAATAAAATACGCAACAAACAATTAACGTTTCGATGTAACTTTACGAGTGTTTTAACTTTTTATGTTTTTATGGTAAATATAAATGTCGACTGTGGTTCTTCCTGTGAACATTATCTTTGTCGAATCTTACACAAAAACATTTAATATATTTAAAACACACAATTTTTC
>DWQX01004412.1:0-15103 GCA_018245475.1 Pharmacophagus antenor
GGTTACATATCGTATAAAAGATATTGTTTTACGTTTAAATGCTTAAATGAAATGCATTATTGCACCTACAACGTCCCCACTTCGTACGATTCGTACAGTCGAACGATGACGTCAGATTGCACGTCAACGTTGTCACAATCAATTCATTGTACGCTTACACATAGAAGTAAGAGTTTTTCAAACATATCAATAGTAAAAGAACTATTATACAATTTCAGTTGTACCAGAATGCGGCATCAAGCAGATAGAAAAGGACGGAGAGCAAGTATTAGTTTGTACTGCTCACGCGAATCCTTCCGAGGTGAGTATTGTGTTGATTCTAAAGAAGTAATATTTTTTTTAAAGAAATACTTTTACAGCACCTTTTCTTATCAAAGAATAATTTTGTACAAAAGTAGAGATTGCTTAACACGTTTGCGCCGGCGTCGATTTTTGTGTTCGTCCCCGTGGTTTGTGGAAAGTGGAGAGGTGCAGATGGAAAAGTTCACGGACGATTTTGTATCGGCATAAGTAATGTTAAACTAACTCGTGTTTACAGTACGATCCATATTTTAAAAATGCATTAACCCTTGCCTACTGTTTTAATGTGTTTACCGTTTGGTCATTAAGTTAGTGAGAGATTAGTTTGACCACACCGGCGGGTCACATCGCCCCACGAAACAGACGAGTGTGATACACCGGTGGGTTACGCTAGCGCCAACTTGGTGAGCAAGAATCCTGTTCAGAACTTGAGAAACCAAACGCCTTATTAGCGTCCAAACTCCATAATAATAAAATATCTACCACGAGGGCAAACGAATTTCTCTAATCGCTCCAAGATAGTAAATCTACTGGAGCATTCTATAATTTGTTCTTTTTTATTATTCTCGCAGGTCTCGTTCTTCTGGAAGCTGAAGAACGACAACGACAGTCTCACCGACGAGAGGATCTGGCAGGTGGGTCTGCAGAGCTTCCTGCGGCTCAGCACCAGCGTCGAAGTATACCGGACCTACAAGTGCTACGCCAACAACACCGTGGGCGTGTCCGAGCCGTGCGAGAGAGGAGTGGAGGGTGAGCGGGACGGCATCTGTTCCTTTCTCTTTCTAAGCTTACGTCAACAATGCAGCTTCGTCTTTAATGATTGAAGTTTGTTCGTCTTAAATGTTTGATGACGGTTTCTTCTACTGTAGAAATGGTTAAAGAGATACTACGATTTTTAATAGTAATTTTTATTCCGTTGTGATATGCTTTACGATGTAATCATTTTGCATTCCTAATGACATTGCGACTATTTGTCATAAATTATGCGATTTGAACAGACGGTAGGGCATTAAAACATAAATTTTAATACATGACGCAGTGCCAGAGTAATTTCAATCGTACCATGAAAATGATTGCCGCCAAATCCCACCGCCCTGTTGAGAGACGTAGACGGTGTTTCGGAATATAGAGAGAATATTATATGTGGCTTTTATGTTTTGAAAAATATAACATAGTATGCAAACACCAGTATACTGACACTAAATTAATATGGGACCCTTATCCGTGCTATCGTTCTTTTGTTATATTCCGCCGGTGAAACATGTGAAGGTCGGACTATACTGGGCGAGAAGGTTTCACCACCCACGGCCTCATTGTCACTTAACGTCATGTCAAATAGAGGTGCAAAGTTATTGCTGGACCTGATACACCAACTGACCTCAAATCCATTTAGAAATTCGACGTTATATCGTTATTACTTTATTAATAGTATCTATTTCTTTTCACCAACAAATCCCTTTCTGTCTTGCAGCCAACCTGGAAAGTTACAGTAAGTGTATCATATAGGGTAAATTTTGTAGAAATATTATGTAAACCGGGAACGTAAAGTGTCGTGTCTTAGATTTCACCCTTGATTTCAATGTCTTACATGTATTTAAGATTCGATTAAATCGAATACAATTTTGGACTATGTAGTCAAAACGTGGAAACTATATACAATTAATACATGTTTATGTAGTCGATGATAAATGCGTAGAAAAAAAAATCGTTATCATATATATCTAGAAAATATACTCCAGCGACAATATATATGACAAAAAAAAAAAACACTGACAAGTGATAAAAGTTATGGCCATCGGTCTGGTGGATAATAAAGTTAGCGTTCTCCAAAATTCGAATCCTCATTTCCTGTACGTGCAATGTCAAACTCGGACCGGTTCCGAGTAAGCCACCGTCTAGCACTTTTCGAGGTTTCTTTTTTTTTTTTTATTATTAAACACCTCCCCGATTCGTCCGCCTTGGCAGCGGCTCCACGCGAAATAACCACCACTGTTGATTATTAACGGGCGTGCCCCTTCGTTGCGCAGGCAATAAGGTCTGGTGGCGAGATCAATACAAGCTCCTTCTGTTCGGCGGCGTGGCTCTCGCCGTCCTCGTCGTCACCGTCGTCCTCTGCATCATCATAGCGTGCATCTGCCGGAGGATGAGGGCCAAGTCCAAATGTAAGTTCCGCGGCCGCTTAATCGAGCGACCGTTTTCATTTCGCATTCGGCTTTGTTAAATTGAACCCACTTATGAGCTCACAGTCTGTCGATGTATGTCCGCTATTTGTTTTTGTTCTTATCATCACGATCAACAATGCGTCTGGACAACGGAACGGAAATTGAAGGAGGAAAAAAAAAAATTTACATCCGCCATTTTTTCAGTGTAGAACGGTCTCCGAATTGATCGATGGATTATTAATATTTATGCCTATGAGTATTGACAATCTGAATAGTTTATGATCGTTGTGTAATCTATTTAAAATAAACGAAATATATGTAATATGTGCACGAGAGTAAGATGCGATATTGCATAATGTTAGACACACTCTGGCGAAGAGGGTTGCTGTCGGGCTGTTCTGAAGTAAAAGGTCGTCCGGAAGAGACCGCTTTCAGCAGTGGGACCGCCTTTCGCACCGCTAACGTATTCCTTCACTTCTCCCTAATCGTAACGAGCAGTTATTTTCTTACTGATTTGTTTCATGTGTATTTTTTGATTTTGTTTTTGCTATCCAATAAAGGACTATTCTGTTCTATTCTAAAATCGGCCATGTTAAGTTTGGATACATCGCATCAGTCCGTAGTCCGTTGCCATTGTTGATCGAGGACCTAAAAAAAAAAAAACCAGAAAAGTTTCCTTTAACAATAACATCACGCACTGTCACCCGACGATAGCCAGAACCCAGGCCGTCCTCGAACGTTTCCATCTCACTCATAGATGACTAACTTTGCTTTTGTCTGTTCCTTCCAACCGGACGCCGCCTAACAAATAACGCGAAACTAATGCCGGCAGTAGATAATAATCCAGTGGAGCTTGAGGAGCGCGAGAAGTAAGTGTTGTCTGTTTGTTTGTCATTTAAGAACAGTAGTTGTCGAGAATGTTAGCCCGCGGTAAAGCTTAAAGTTACTCGAAAGGAAATATTTTTTTATTAGCATCCATTCAGTACTTCCCGTCTCCGTCTCTCGTCTCGACGAGCGCACCGATTTCCGTTGTTTCTTTTATACAATATTAAATGCTACTTTACAACCTCAAATTATTTCAATTATTTTCAATTTTCTCGCTTACAACAAACTATACAGTTTATTTATTTTTCTCACATCATTCTTTATTTTATATTATTCGTTAAGTCTCTCTAAATTTCATATTCAATTTATTTATCTGTTTTAATGTATTCATCTCTATATCTATGTTTTAAAATATTTTTATGCTTTTTGCCTTGTCTATATATGTACGTACATATTCAACCTTTTTTTTTATATGTTTAATGCCCGTGTTGGATCTCTGGAGAATACGGTAGAATTATTCACGTAAATAAGTGCACACTCCGCGTATGTTAATATCAACATTATTTTGAAACATTACTAAGCGACTAACGGGAAATTGAGAAGAAATTAAAAAACCGTAAAGTATTACATCCGATGCAACCAATCTAGAGGGAAGAATGAAAGATTTTAATTAAACTTCATTTCGTTTTCATGATCAACATTTCTTTCATGATCTCAAACATATCTCGCATCACATTTATTTAAGTTAAACAACATACAAGTACATTTACGTTATATACGTCGTGATGATTTTACGCTGTGTCATTTTTTTTTTATTGTGCACGCACAGTTCATGTTTCGGTTACTCTTCCATCTGTTACCGGTAATTATGCAGCGACGCCTTTGGTCCGAGCCGAGTCTTGGCACACGCTAACAATGCCACCGTCATGGTCGCCCCCCGTCGCGCCCACGCCGCGCCCCTGGCAGGTTCAAATCGATTCGCATCGAAAGCTTGTTTGAGTTTGCGCGTGCATTGCTAAAAGCTTGGACCACTTGCCGTTATACCTCCGGACGCCGCCTGTCGCGGACACGTGTACCCAGTTACGAGCTGGCGTGCACCCATTGTCCGTCTCACCTCACGTTTACCCATATGAACTGATTACCACACTAACAAAACGCGTATTACATAATTGTCTATTCCTCTGTAGGTTCCTTAGCGCCCTAACACCAGACGTACTGAGACTGACCACAATCCATAGTTCAGGTATATTTCGCACCAACAAAATGTTGTCGCGTGTTAATGCAAAGTTACGTTTAGATGGAGGAATGCTTCCTTATTTTTTTTTTTACCGCCAAGTTTGCGCGCCCGGTCGCGCCGGGTCACGCGTCCGGGAGCCGGACGAAGCTCGCCGTGGGTTTTTACGTAGTAAATTCCGCTGTAGCTTGCTCATTACAAGGTATCAACGCTGCATGTAAGAAGTATGTAAGGAGAGCATTCTTCTAGAATATATAATTTATTTATTGTATCACAATTTAAAGTTTTCGCTATTCATCATCTGTATTTATATTTCGTATTTATGATATATATACGTATTCGTATACACATATTTTAATATAGTCTAAAATATTTATGTATTCTATTAATATCCGATATTTTTACATTTGTATCTTGTATTGATTACGTTATTTTCATAAAGTAGGTTATATCTTATTTTCATTTTAAAAATTTTCATTTTAAAAATTATTACTAATTCTTTTAGTTCTATTCTTTTTTTTTTTTTCAATTAATTAACGAGTCATCGCATGGGCCTAATCATTTTCTTTGTTTCCACGTTTATGTTGTTTTAGTCCGGACGGTAGCTGTTTGAACGAGGTGTCTATAGCGCAATCAATCATATCGCAAGCTTTGCCCGCTTTATCGCCGCGTATCAACCTATCGTTTAGCCCGAAATCTTCGGACCGCGCGCGTCTGGTAGACCCGCAAAGCGATCCCGGCAATTTAGGATTGAACAAATTTAAAAATAAACCCGCCACCGGCAGCCTGCGAGCGAGTCAATCACAATTGGAAGGGACGATCGAATCGAACAAATCCGCAAATAGGTACGACAGTACCAACGAAGTGGGAACGCCCACGCGCGAGCCCAAATCCGAAGGCGTCGCGCAACAAACCGCGGTGACACCGAACAAGTGGCCTCTAAAGCCTGGCGTATTGGTTCACATCAATTCTAAACACACCTTGAGTCCAAAAAATCAGTCACGACTACACGACGCGAACAAAAACGAGAATGTGGATAAGGTAGAGAGCGATTTAGGTTTACTTGAAAGGAATCAAAACACGGGGGAGAGCAATAAGGCACCTGCTAAAATCGAGTACTCGAAGAAGAACGGAAAGCCCAAAAGGCGTTCCCAGAACGTCGTGTCGGGAATCCTGAGGGGCTTGAGAAGGAATAATGAAATTGACGACGACGAAGGCAGCGGGAAGTACAAGAAAATCAACAAATCCAATAAGAGAGCCGTTTCACTAGTAAGCATGGGGAAAACCGGATACGGCTTGCCCAAAAAAAGAATTAGATCCTTCTTCCAAAGTGAAACCCCGAACGTCATAGTTACCGAAGGAGGTAGTTCTCACATTATGTTATATAATATATTACACATACTTTACACTGCCCTAAACTGATGTGTGATGATATTTTGATGTTATAAATGTTGCCACTTTACATTTTAAAACGAAAACGGTCCTTGTAATGTATAGAAAACTCATAAATTATTATCACACATATTGAAATAAAATTACATTTCAAATTTTACACCCGCTTCTCCCATGCATGGTTTTATGTATTTGCTGCAAATTTGTATATTTATAACGAAGCACTGTTTTTATTTTGATTTGCATTTAAAAGATTGTTGCATGTTCTAGTTGTGTCATTTAAAAGGCCTGATAGAGTTGTCTCGGCAAACGCAACTGTCGAATGTGTTACTGACGCCAATTCGAGAGCCGCTAGAAAGAGGAAAAAGCCCGGAGACAGTGAGTATAATGTGCCAAAGTTACATGTTGAAGACGTTATAATAATATCAACTTTATAACTGAGATCAAAATAGAAACATAACTGTGTGTAATTATGATAGTCTTTAACGTATATCTTTGGTTCAAACTGCTTTAACACAAAGCCGATATGTATGCACTACCTTAAATTAAGGCTGTGTTTATCTATCCATATAGTATAAAGATCTCCAAGTAAATATCATACATCTACAACCCCACTGATATAACTCTTTTCAAGAAATAGATGAATTAATATCAATGCGACAGATAAAAGAAAGCTTAACAAAAGTCGACTATATAATTTTTTTTTTCTAACTTCGCAGGCCCACCTACGAATGGCGTAGATAGTACGGCGAACGGTAACTTAGGAACGGATAACCCTGGTCTCTACGAAAACCTTCCGTTCCACGGCTTGCAGCAACCACCAAATAAGGTAAACATGTTCTCCTTTCCCCTAGTTCACTGATTTCGCTTTTTTTCATTAACTTGCTTCTCGAATCGGCTATGCAAGCGCTAAATTTTACAATTAAAATTATTATATTATGACACTATTACAATTTAATTCCGTAGCTGAACCCAATAAAGTGTCATAATCTAATCAGGAAATGACAAAAATAATTTGTCGTTTTCAAAATTTTATACATAGTTCAATAAAAGCTTATCCTTACTGATGATATAAAATCTAATTGAACTTTTGGTTTCAAAAATGCCTGTTTTTTCGCAAACATTTTTTGACTGATCATAACATTCTTACTGAAACATTTAATTGCATTGCACATGCATGTCTCAATTCCTATCTGAATCGGGAAGCAAATTATTTCAATAATTACATTTGTGTTATTACTAATTAGTGTTTTTGATTTTGATTTGCATTGTTAATTTTTTTTTTAACTTTCCCCTTTCTGTTATTTTGCATGCGCAATAAAGCCTGTACAAGCGATACAACCTAGAGTGATTGAAACTAACCAAAAAAATACCAAAGGAATAGAAACGTTACAGAAGCAACTGACAACCAATCCGTCATTCACACCGAGAATTGTGTGCCCGCCGTTCGTACAAAATGCTATAAGCTATCCTTTAACTTCAGCGACTAATCAACATTATCAAGCCGCTTATGGGATCCCAATTCTATCACCGATACAGCAGCCGTGTCCATTGCACCAGACGGTACTGCTCAATCCTTACCTGCCCCCGATGCAATCGGCTTTTCTCAAACAATATCCGACAATCCGTGAAGAAGTAACCGAACCCGAAGCAAAAAGGTTCAGTTCGCTTAACACTAGGAACAATAAAAGACAGCCGCTATTCCAATCGATGAGGGTCGTGAGGAAGCGAAACATAGAAAGATTCTATCCTAACACCCAATACGGAGAGAACTTCAATGAAATTAACAATAACATAAGTATCACGGACGAGTCCGACCATGACAAAGAGGTCACTACAAATGAAGATGCGATATACGAAAATTATCCGACCTTACTCAAAATAAACTCCGACATAAGTGGCGTAGAGCAATTTGAAAACTTAACAGACTCCATACAAGTCTACGAGGAAACAAATCCACTAATGAACGCTTCGACGAATTCTTTAAATGGACCCGTGCCAGCGCCGCGAAAGAAATTTTCACCTCGCGGCTCCCCGTTGAAATCTGATCATCTATACGTTAACTTATCAATGCCCCTCATCAACACAACGAAAGTGAAATCTGTCGACGCGATCGACGGTCCCGTCAGGACTACCAAGTCCGTCGACGATGTATCGAAACTGGAAATATTTCCGATTCGCAGCACGAGGAGTAACTTGGGCATTGCTGAAGTAACTTCTGAAAAAGATCCAAATTTAACTGAGCGTGAAGATTTCGCAAATGCCAACGAATATCTTGTTAATGAGGAGCAAAACGGCGCGCAAGTGGTTGCGAAGCCCAATATCGTCGCAGCCACTCCGAAGAGAACTGTAACGAACACTTCTATGATATTACCGTCGACTTCGTTAGTGAAATCTGTCGTGAGCCAACTAAACGAACGGGCGGGCATCAACAAAGTTGGATTGCCAAAGAAACAAGTCATAGTGCCGGATAAAACCTTACAAATACCAAAACTATCCGAGAAGCCGATACCGAAAAGCACTTTGGTCAGACGGAGTAATTCGGTACAGAGTAACATGAGTGTAACACGTGATATCGCTCAGGTATTACAGCTTCGTATGTTTTCGTTTGTTTCTCTCTTTCATTTGTCATATATGTTAACATTTCTAACACGCCATCAATAAATTCACCTTCCATTTCAGAATACTAATATACTCCAACAACAATACGCGCAAAAAAGAAATCATTTCACTAACTTAAGCTCTAAGGGGAAAAATAAGAAAAATTTTCAAATACCACTGCAAAAACATCACAGTTTCTGTTATTTCCAACCGATTAGAGTCGATAAGAGGATCCCGGTCGACCAAGAGCGTACCTATAACAACACCATAGGTCCCGTTATCTACCAAACGGGAGATGTACAGTACTACACCAAAACACTTAACAGAACCCGTGAGAAGAACGGCCAAAAGGTTAATCGCATAAAGAAATCGGAAAGCTTGCGAGAAAAGCTATCGTGCGTGGGCGTGTATGATAATTATGAAAAGCCAAATTATCCCGAAGCGGAGTACAGCGATTCGGAGAGGAGGTCCTATTTGCAGCTTTTGAAAGGGAACTACATATCGAGCTCTACGAGAAACATAAACCCAGAGCACAACTGTAGCTCCAATTTCAACACTATGGGTCCCAAGGACGAGAGGTCCAAGCAAAAAAAACTAGTTTACGCTGACTTAGCTCTAGGTAACCATAATTTAAAATTTAAAAATACAGTCAATTCAAATAAACATTTATACGACACGTACTCTATAGGGAGCGCTGATACTAATAAGGAATCTAACAGTAGTTATAAGAATAATGTATTGAGCAGTCAAAGGAAAGGCGGCAACCAACACAGGAGTGACTACGCCACTCTAAAGTTTAACGAGATCGACGTGTGAGATGTAAGTGATCACTTAATACTTTAACGGCATCCCGATATGTTCACATTTCGTATATTCTTTACAAACGCATCTCTAGATTATATAGACTCTTCTTATATATTTGTAAAGTGTGTAGACATTTGCTATTGTGCAGTAGATTTTACTAGTGTTCTGATTAGATAAGTTAATTAACAGACGAGTGGGAGTGTTCGTAACTTGATAAATATTCGACTCGTATAATTTTTACTTTCCCATAACTCTTTATAGTGATCCCCGATATTGAGTTTTTATTTTATTATTATGGAAACTAGAAATAATCTCTTACCCGTGAGTAGAAAAATGAGATATGATTCATAATGGATTGATTTTAATTTTCTTATTTTCTTTTCGCAATGAAAGTTGATAGTTAAAATGAAATGGTAATATGTGTGGTTAGGTGCCACTTGCTGTTCATTGGTCATTAGCATAATACGAACGCTCTACACGGAAGCGTGACGTCACAGCGCCAGTCTGCTTTAATGCCGTTCGAATAAGATGCACTTTAATGCAACGTTGTCATAGTCTTTCCATTTTTGTTTTCTAGGCCCGCTTTGTCAAGAGTGACACGTACATTTATTAAAAAAAAAAACAAGGTAACTTCGAAATTCTTTAGTAGAGTCGTTGGCTTAACTCATCACTGTCCAGTCGCAGCTTTAAGCACATTGTGTACTTAGTTTTCATCTTGTTTGTCTGTTTTTGCTACGTTCGAAGCTAACATTTCTTTTAATGTACTAAATCATTAAAATTTCTAAACCAGATTCACTTAACACGTATTACCTATCGCCTCATAATATATTCACTTACCGTAATATTGCTAGTTTGATTGGTAATTATTTTGGAAAACACTGTTTTACTGTGTTACAAATAATCGGAAGACCATGATTTTCCCGTTATTTGAAAATAATTTTGACATTAAACTCGAGTATTGCGTTAAAATTTCGTGGTAGATGTTGATAATGTTTATGATATCGGAATATTTACCCAACCGCAAAGAGGAACTTACCGTAACCAAAAATGTCCTTCCCTTTTCCCAGCCGTTCAAACCCGATGACCAGTTCGTGTACGCAGACGTCGACCTCAAGGACTACGGGCCCATCAATTACAAGGCCGCCTCCATCTACGCTCAGATGAAGAAGGTCAAAGAACGGCAGAGAATGCAAGAGGTCTACGACAAACAAAATCCCGACGAGGAAATGCTTTGATAAAAACAAAAATGTACAACCCCGGCAACTTAGATGCAATAAGTAAAAACTCAAGTAAATAAGTACGTGTCAATCGACAATCATTCTATCAAAGCATTTTAACGTCCAACGCGTTACCTATAGATTGGCTGGACATTCGCAAATTACAACGACACGCATTACCTCATCTCGCAAGTTTGCCGGAAGAACCTGGACGGAAGCGTCAATTCCGTAACGGCAACACAAAGAAACCCAAATGTAAGGAATAGTTATTAATGTAAATTATAGCCAACTGTAGTGGCGAATTGTAAATAAATGGTAGTTTTCTTATGTAAATTCGTTAATTCCGTAAACATTCAAAACGGCTTCCTAGTCGACGTATGGTTCTGATGTTGAAACCACGGCAGCACATAGAGGCCTTTACAGTGTCGCAGTGTTAATCTGTTGCGGGGCGCGTTGCGGTGCCGAAATCCGAGTCACGTTTTTTTTTTCTAACCGCAAGGTAGATTGGACCAAAATATTTAGGAAAATCAAAAAGTTCACATAACAGTCTACAAAGACGCCATGAGAAGTTTAATTAGCGTTTGTCGCGATCAAAAGCATTGATTAAATGATTCTTATTAATTTCTACTTATTGATTCTAATGTAATATTATCTCTTATATCTTGAACTCTTAAATAAAGTACGCATACTATTTGAGACCGCGACAAATCACATTTCGTGCTACACTTAGCACGCGTACATCGGAACTCGTGTAGACGAAGACTCTTGAAGGAAATTTTAGGTCCTCTGTGGTAAAGGTCAGAACCATTATTTCGCTAAGAGACGAATGAAATGGAGCTGAGTTGGAAGATTTAGCAGATCGCGGTCACGTGCCGTGAACAGGGTATTTGGATGGGCTTTGCGGGCGTCATGGTGGCGGGGTAACGGCCGTTTTGTGTTTCAATAGGTGCGAAATAACATCATCTGTCGACGGCGACACCGGACGCCGGATAAGCGGCCCGAACACGCGCTTACCGCCATGGATTAAGGTTAACAATCGATTGAAATTAACCAGTGATTGGAGTCCTTTCATGTTCTTCTGTGATCTGGGGCGATTGTCGCTCGATTACCTTCTGATCGTTTAAAAGCGTTTTAAAATTACGCGATCCTGACACGTTACGGGTGAAACTTTATCGGGTCTATATCGCGTAAATATAAAGCCGACAGGCAATGTGTGTGTGGGATAGGAAATAAAGGCCTCGCGTCACGAAAACGAACGTCAACGAATATTGGGTATTATTGTGGATATATTTAAAAAAAAAGCATCCAACGGCTCCATGACTCCCTTTGGTCATCGAGGACTTTGTTTTACATCTAATTTGCTTACTTATTTAGCTGTTTAAGCTACTAAACTAGTATCTCACTGTTGTTACAATTTATTCTCCTCCTTCTTCTTTATTACATTCAATATAGGTCTTATTCTTATGTTTCTATTTCTATGTCCTATTCTATCTTGACCTATCTGTACTATTCACTATTTGACCCATCATTTCTTTAGATCGCTCTTAATGCTATAATTTTAACCTTGTCGATATGGACCCGAAGAAGTTACACTTGTAAATTATTATCTCTTATTCGGAACGCAAAACGTTTAAATTGCATAGCATCGCTTCTAGTGAGATAACAAACGCTATTGTGTAGACCTTCACGTCTGTCCGTCCAAGCGGTAGAGTGAAATGTTGATTTTTTTTTAGCCGGGAGTGCACATATCGTTTCCAGTCGCGCCTCTCCGCGACCGCATGGAGATGCACTTCCACCGATCCGTCACATCCAAAATCGTGTAAATTTTGTCCCAGCGAGTCGGAGACCATCCGGAGGGCCGAGTTTAGGTGTGGCTTGGTCGAGTGGTCGGTCCTCTCGCGTTACGGTCGCGCTGGGGTTGCGGTTAAGTTGACACAAGTTGCGGGCTAAGTCGGAGCGAAGTACGCCACCGATCGGCCCAAGCGTAGTTCTGCCTATGATAACTTCGTAGTTGAATGCGGCTCGTAGTGCGATTGGCATTTATTTCACATTATTTTAGGATCGCAACGAAAAATGAATTTGTACTTAATAATAATAATAATAATAATTTGTATTGTTCTTAACTTCTTTTTTATTGTTTTAAATCCACCGTGTTTTTATTGTTAACAACGCTTCTAGTAACAATATTGTATTGCGACAATTTCGTTTCACCCTGGTGTGGCTCTAACACTGCCAACTATGGTATACCAATCTTGGTTATTTGTTCAACAGCGATTGTCAGTGTCGTGCCGCACTAGTTGTTAACGTTACTTAATTTGTTTTGTGCGAAATTTCCCACTATAATATATAAATATTAACAATGCACTAATGTAAAAAGTATTGTAAAAGTATGGAAATATGAATTTGGTGATGACCTAACACGTTCGACGGCCAACGCATTCGCTCCGGTCACACATCCGTCAAATCGTATTTTGGTATTTTTCGCGTCGCACCGTACATAGTGGTCTGCTCAAAACGTTGTAGAAAAAAAAAAAAACATAACAAGCTTTGATTGGTCATTGATTGAACTGAAGAGCAAAACATTTCGAAACGCAATTAACGTCTCATTTTTCTGGAAATATAATTTCTGCTAATGTCAAACTAGTCGTCACGTAAAGTAACTTATGTGGCTGAAGCAATGGTCGCTTTCTAGGCGGGAAACTTTTCTAGTTGTGTATTTGAATAGAGAACTCGTTCGGTAAACGGGAGCGGAACACGTCCGCCATCTTGTCCCACACGTAACAGTTCCGGTCCCTCATTGTATAGAACGAATAGACCAATGATCAATTCAAAGTGTTATATTATACTAAATATTAGATGGGAGTTAAACATAAAATTAGTGAAGGTTTTGTACATACGGCAACTTGTTATAATATTGTCTGATAGTTAATAAAATAATTTATGGATTTTTATTGATGTTTTGTTTTCTTTTTTATTACCTTAAAGATTTATATGTCGCTCGTCTATTTTCTGAACGAATGGTTGATTTCATGAATAGATATTATCTTTCTTAGTCTGGTCTTCTTCATCCTATTCTTGGTTCAACGTCCCCTCCTAAATTCTTTTACATCATGACAGTTTTGGGAGCACCGTGGGTGGACATTTTCATGGGTCACGATTTCACCTGATGTCAAGTGGCAAAAGCCGGAAAGTGACTAGCTCTCACGGGCACGACTGCCGGGAACGGAGCGACCGTGTTGGGGCAGCCTGCCAGGCGGTTTCGAAAAACCAGCACCGGACCCCACCAGTCGCGGCCCGGGTATCAAACGCGCGTTGTTACAAGGCGAGCTGTGAACCACTGCGCCACGAAAGCAGTGAAGCTGGTGACATAGCGACGTAGCGGGACTAATGTAGCGGGAAAGGAAGTCCAAGCAAGATACCGTTCTTCTGTAGGTAGTGACTGTTGTGAATTTTTCGCCTTTTTGAAAACCTCTCGTTGGTCACCTATAAAGTGTTAGAAGCCCTAGATCTCTTACGGAACATACCTGAGTTGCAGGCACATTGAAACTTTTATCGACAAAATTCGATGTAGTGTAAACGTCATCCTGAAGCATATATTAACGCTTTGCGTGAATACAATAAATGTAAATATATACATTTTTGTTTCAAATAAGTTGGTCAAGAGAATTCAAAAGGCACGTTTCAAACATATGGTCAACTTCCGTGTGTGACACGTGTTACTTAAGTAATTATGTTACATAATCGAAGGGACGACTGTTTACTTTAAAAATACTATACTAATCAATATTTCATAAAAATTATTCACGGCTAAGCGTGTGTCGGACACAAACCGCAAAGGTTTCCCCACCATAAAAGACATAAAAATTACGTTTTTTCTTAAGCATTATTTAACTTTTATTTGTTGTTGCAGTGGCAATAGATATTCAATCTGTGAAATATTACAAACAAACCTTCTGCCTAACAGTTTGTGACATTGCCCCATTTCATTTATCATTATTTTTGTCACGGTACCCTGAAATGGAAACAAAGCGGATTCGTGTAATCATTTATTATAAATTATCTATAACACAGTTTAACACTCCAATAAAGACATCGAATAAGTAAAAAACAAGAGAACAAAAAAATATCACAGCCGTTACTTTGGTAGGTGTTACAATTCTACCCACGAAACTTCGTACACACAATTTTCAACCGTACACAGAGAACATAAGATACATTTTTCTTTCAACGAGGAAATTTGAATTAAATAAAAAAAATATTCCGGACGCCGTGGACCTCTGTTATCGCCGAACGTTCACGGCCACTCGAGGACCGGTCCGAACCGGTTCGGACCGGTTCGCACCGGTTAGCGGCCATTGTCGTACGTAAATCGCGCAGCGCTAATGGGATTGCGGAAATACGTTATCACATAACCGTCTACAGTTCAAATGTGTTCGATAATGCCATTTAATTAATTCACATGTGAAACTATTGTCGACTTGACTGCTACTGCTGCTGCTGCTGCTGCTGCTGGATTCGGTGAAGTTTGCGCCGTTAGTCTTATTGACGACTATTACAGCTTCATCGAA
>DWQX01004413.1:0-15101 GCA_018245475.1 Pharmacophagus antenor
TTAGCTAAATAAAATTACAAATCACAATACACAACGCCCCCATTTTCTTTCTGGGTCTCTTACCGCCCCCCTTGAGAACTGCAGCGCCCACAAGGGGGCGTTATCGCCCACTTTGGGAAAGACTGCTTTAGATGAACACACACATTCTGTCATAATCAAACTATTATCATTTTTATTGTTGTTGTTATAAAAACAACTGACAGTAGAACCAGTACACTATATTGCATATTTTTGTTAAGCTTATACATATATAGTCATATTTTAACTTTAAAAAACAATTATATAAACTAGACACACAAATGAATACATAATAGTTTCAAATTTTACTGCATATTTTTTATAAAAAAATGTTTGCAGTATAACTTAAGTGTAATAAATAGTAATATGCATTCATACCAATATCAATGTCATCATTATTTAAGGTACTGGTTACAAAAGTTGCAGAAATTGCACCGGGCGTTACATGTATATTTTTTTCCTTAATAATATTAGCCAGCTTATGAACTCTGTCTTCCAGCCATTTTAAAGTTTTTGCTTCATTATATTTATAAGCTTTCATTTCATCTGAACCCTAGAATATATTTGTCATTTGATCCTTTTTAATGATAAAAAATTCTGAGGGTATTGATACAATTATACTTTAAAACCTACCTTTTTAATTAAATATTATAGAATAAAAAAAACTTAACAATTAGTCAGTTGAAAAACTTAATTATCATTAATATATTGCAATGATTTTTTTTAATATACAAGAATGTTATTGCTAAATTATTTTGTTATTATTATCTACAAAATACCTTCAGATCTGCAATGCTATCCATATTTGTAACATAGTTTACAATTCTATCAAATCCTTTTTCTGATAATAAGTCTTCTAAAGGCACAGCTTTATTAAGACACTGTTCTCTTAATCTAGGCAAAACTGGAAAGAAAACATAAAAAAATTAATATTTTATCACAACTTGTTAATAAACAGGAATCTAATAATATTATTTATTAAAGTTACTATGGCAACGCACTTTTGACATAAATTGTTATCTTCTTTATTATAAAATTAGAAGTAGGCAACTGGAGAACAAATAATTAATAAGACTAAACAACAAATTATTACTTTTCTTTAGTTTATCATTAAGACAATCATTGTTTTGTCACTTTCAATTATAGGAGATAAGGTAGCTAGTATAACTATGATAGATATAGTTGTAGAATATCGAAGACGCAATTTTTTATAAATATTAAATTAAATACAAACCTAAAAATAAAGGGTTTAAGGGAGTTGCCATTAAAATACTCCCGTCAGACTTGACATAATCCCCAATGAACCAAGACCTATATGGTTCATTAAAAGTAACCAGTTCATACATTTTGTTGTGTACATTGTCTAAACAAAATTTCGTAGCCTGCCCATGAGCTGGGTGGGGGAGCGTGATAATACTGAAATTAATATTTTCAAACAAAGCCTCTGTAACAGACACATCGTCATTAAAAATTTTAAAAATAAATTTCTTTGTAACATATTTATTAGCTAATTATAACAATCTTACCGTTGATAAGTAAAATCCAAGAATTTTCTATTCTTTTTGAAAATTTTGAAATATTATTTGCTGAAGCCTGTAAAACTTTTTTGGATTTAGTAGACATGTTAAACTTTTATATGTATTTTTAAAAGTAAAAGAAAAATTAAATTTTTCGCGCTAAAAATACATTTTACAGAATTGTTGACTTTGTTGCAATTTTGACATTTTGACAATATTGTTTTTTTTTTTAAATTAAACCAATAGGGAATAAAGGTCTTAGAACATGCAAATAAAGAAATTGATAAAATTGCAACGAATTTTATATTATTTAACAAGAAAAAAAATAATTACGTCACATACGATATTTATTTCTTTAAATATACACGTGTCTCAATAACATATTAGGTATGTAGGACATCTATACAATTAATAAAATAATTATAATTAATCAAAATTCAATTTTATTTTAAATAAATGCAGTGTTTTTAAAGGTCGGCATTAAAAATGCTTTTAACTCTGATAATGGAGTCGCCATGTTTGCTAAAATAAAATCCAAAGCGTCTGCCACCTTACCATTCATGATGCAGGGCTATAATGAACCAACCAAACTTTTGTATACAAACTACCTCGTTTCACCTGAAGTCGGCAGCCAACAAGGCAACCCTCTGGGTCCAGAAATTTTTAGTCTTACCATACATCCAGTCATAGAACTTCTAAATTCAAAATTTAACGTTTTGGTATTTGGATAATGGGACTTTGTGAAACGGTGGGTCGACTGTAATTTCCAACTTTTGTACTCCGATTCGTGAATTTATTAACACCGTAGAAGATTTGAACTTTGTTAAGTGCAAACTTTTTGTGCCAGATAATTATGCAGATTGAGATGCCGCTATATCTAGCTTCGAAGAAATAGCAGGTTTTAGGTTCTCCTATTCTTGGATATTCCATATTTGGATTGGATTTCATATTTGAACCGTTTGCGATAAAGACTTTTAGGCGCGCATAAACTTTTTACAGACATTTCCAAAAAACTTGCTGAAGCGACTCGATACACACAGCCGGCAACTACTTGGCACTAAGAATAAGCCTTAACATCAAGCGAGGCAATGCCAATAGTTTGCTCGGAACGACTTTTTTTATTGTAGTTTTTATATTGTTCATTATTAGTTTATCGTTTTGTAAATTTGTTATCTATGTATATGTCTAGAAATATGTTTATTACATACAAACATTTTTAATAAATTTGTTCAATGTTGATTTGAAAAATGTGCCAATACTTAAAATAAATGAAGCACGAAACGGAAATATTTGTATAAAAATTTCAAAATAATCATTTAAAAATTACTTATTAGTAATAATAATTTTTCAATATGGCTCGTTAAAATATTTTTGTAATTAATTAATATATTTATTAATACTAATCTCTTATTGTATTGCTTCAATTTTAAGAAAATATAAAAAATAGCAGGTATGCTACTATTATATTTATATTTGTAAGCTATAACGTCAGATCTCCGAAATTCTGTAAATTAAAAATTAACAATCTGTCAAAGTTGACAATAATTTCGGTTTGCCGCTATAACTACTTTTTAACTTAAAAAGTTTTTGCTCGATGTAAAAAGTACGTATTTAAGTGTTAAAAATGCAAGCCTTTTTAAAAACTGGTAAGTTATCAGCAGCTGATAAGCCGTCAACATCGGGGATCAAAACTACTAAAAAGAAACCACCGGCACCATGGGTTGAAAAATAGTTAGTGTTTACATTGAGCTTTATTTGTACAAGTATTTGAGTCTTGTAAAAAAATTAATAACTTTTATTTAACTGTTTACAGCCGACCAAAAACGATTGATGATATTGTTGATCAAGGCGAAGTTGTACAAGTTTTGAGAGAATGTTTATCTGGTGGAGATTTACCACATTTATTGTTCTATGGACCTCCTGGTACAGGCAAAACTAGTGCTATTCTGGCAGCGGCAAGACAACTTTTTGGAGACATAACAAGAGACCGTGTTCTAGAACTTAATGCTTCTGATGAAAGAGGCATACAAGTTATCAGGGATAAAGTAAAGTCTTTTGCGCAGCTTACCGTTAGCAGCATACGGCCAGAGTAATTAGTTTGAATTGATAATAATTAATGAATCTCTTTTTGGCAATAAGAGGATAAATAATATTTATATTCCACTAAAAATATTTAACAGAAACACAACAAAATTGTTGATACTTTGGTTTACAGTTTATTAATTCTCAATGCTAACTTAAGAGATACTGTAAAAACAGCTTTTGAAATAATGATTTTAGGGTAACACTACACAACATCATTAAATATTTGACTTCTGAAATTTAATTTCTGGCCATTTAAAAAATGTCCAGTAACAAAAAAAAAATTACAATATTTTATATTAATTAAACATTATTATTAAAGTCTATTTAAAATATAAATTTATGTAGTCTAAAATTTGATAACATCAATGTAATTTTTCACATTATTAGTGGTAGACCGTGTCCTCCTTACAAGCTTGTTATCTTGGATGAAGCTGATTCAATGACAACTGCTGCTCAAGCAGCCCTTCGTCGTACAATGGAACGTGAGACCAGAACCACAAGATTTTGTCTGATCTGCAACTATGTCTCAAGAATTATACCTCCCATTACGAGTAGATGTTCCAAATTCCGGTTTAAGCCTCTAGCAAAAGAAAATGTTATTAAAAGGTAGTTTTTGGCTTTATTTATTTTTAAAATCATATTTTCTATTCTATTTTTTTCTTATTCATGGTATGTGAAACTCCTACAATAAGCATGTATTTTGCATGCAGATCATTTTATTATTTACAATAGTTGCTGCTGCATAGTAAGAGTACAAATTATTTCAGATCTCATTGACAACTTTAA
This sequence comes from Pharmacophagus antenor, assembly GCA_018245475.1. Taxonomy (NCBI): domain Eukaryota; kingdom Metazoa; phylum Arthropoda; class Insecta; order Lepidoptera; family Papilionidae; genus Pharmacophagus; species Pharmacophagus antenor. The sequence goes on from DWQX01004413.1 coordinate 4,407, forward strand.
CACTCAATAGCTTTTGACATAGTAATATTTAAATTAAATATATGTAATCATACTCAATTATTTATCTAAACTTTAGAGACTATTATAATGTATTGGATATACAGTGTATTGATTCATATGAAAGAGTAATTCAGAAATAGATGTAACAACTTTTCATTTAATAGTATCACAAATAGCAGTTTACTGTTATTGAGTTTTGGATGATAGATTTTTAACAAATATTCCTTAAAAAATAATTGGATAGCTGCTTCTTTATATACTTATGATGGTATTTCATTATTTATTTTATCAAGAAATAGTCATTTATATTAAAAAAGAACATTGCTATAAAATAGTTACTGTTTTCAGATTACAAGAAGTTTGTGCTGCAGAGGGAGTAGATGTTGGAGATGGTGAAATATTGGAACAAACAGTATACACATGCGATGGAGATTTACGCCGAGCGCTTACTGCTTTACAGTGCTGTCAACGTTTATTGGGAAAAATTACTGCTGATGGGTTGATAGAGGTTGGTTTGGTTGCTGTGTAGTAATAATGTTATAAATTGGGTTTAGTCCTGTCTAAACCTGAACATGATTTGCTAATATTTTTGTCAATTTTACACTAAAATCTGCTATATAAATACCTAATTGAATTATTTTTCAAAATTGTATTTATTTTATACAAAAAAATAATCTAATTACAACCTATTACTTTTATAAACTAATCTAAAATTTAAGTCCAAGACATTGCATGTAATAGAATATTGGTTGGAATATTTATAATAGATTTTTTTTAATAATTTTTTAATATTTAGGTGATAGGCCTGGTACCTGATAAGTTGGTGATTGAATATTTAAGCATCAAAAATTATAATGAGTTAGAGCAGTTTGTTAAAAAGTGAGTATAACTCTCTATATTTTTTTTGTTATGAGGTTTTAGTTAAGTAAATAATTGAAAATGAAATAATTAACAAGCCATATTTAAATAATTAAAATTGATGAAAAAATATACCTATGGATAAATAACTTTTATCTCCGAAATCATTAGTCGCCAACAATTTCTTGGTGGTTTTGTTTATAAGAGATCCTCTATTTAGTAGTTACAAAAGTAGTGTTTATTTTTACCACTAAATGGTGGTGTGGAAATATCATTATGTTCTAATTTTAAAGGCACTGTAGCTAACCTAACTCGTAGATGCCACCTAATCAATTGGTTGTTCAAATTTAGGGTGGTTATGATTACGCGCGTGTCAATGTGTTAATGATTGTAATAACGATTCTTGTCATATTACATCTAAAGGTAACAAGCACAATATGTTTTCTTTGTAAAGATCTCAGTACCCTTTATTTTTGGAGACCAACATATCTCTAACCATCATGTGAACTTCCAAACATTACCGTATTTAATTCAGAAGAGTTGGTACAATAACTATGGTTTATGTAATCTGAAATTGTCCAAATTGACGACGGCGGCCGTTTTGTTACTACCAAAGTATGTTAATAAAAAATGAAGGTGTAATTTTTCTTTTTCCGTAGCTTTATTAAAAAAAATATATATATTCCTTAAATATTTCTTACGTCTCATTTCACATTACATTTCAATATATAGTTCTAAATAATTTTTTTTGTAAATTTTACAGGTACCTGATGGACGCATACTCTGCATCGCAGCTTCTGGAACAGTTGAGTGCTACAGTCGTTAACGCCGGACATTTGACCAACAGGCAGAAATGTATGATCAGCGAGAAGGTCGCAATTTGCTCCAAACGTCTACTGGACGGGGGTGCTGAGTTCATGCAGCTCACAGACCTCGGCTGTACAATAATTATGGCGAATAACAATCCATGATTATATGAAAAAATAACGTGTTCCAGTGATCATAATGTTTACAGTATGTTATTAATATTGAGAATAAGATTAAATATATGGACGCTTCTAATATTTAATTCATAACTCTAATTCCCATTCCTTTTCCTGCATTTAATATTATTTTTATCTTATTCATAGTTATTACATAGACAACTTTCGTTGATTTGTTATGACTGGCTTTTAAACTTATGATTTTCATTAATTCTCAGTTTAGGTAAACAAGTCAACGGGCATGTTTTACTGCACGATAATAGCAAATTTCTATGTTTTCTATAGTGCAGTAGGTGCGTATATGACATAGTGCACAGTACTAAAAAAGCCTTACCACGAAAAGTGACATGGAGGTTATATCAAAGTATCCTTTTAAAATATACCTTCAATCCAGTATGGATGTTATATTGTGTCGCCGTCATTTAAACATCGAAATATATAATATTGCAAAAAATCGGTCTATAGTTCGAGAAGTTGGTGGGGAATTAAGAAAATAAAATATATTAGGGTACCGTGGATCACAGACCTAGGTCATTAAGTATTATGTTAATTGACCATTAACATTTGAATGCCTCTGATGTAGAGCTTATCCGCTTGTCTTGTAACGAGGTTTTTTGAATTCGCTTGGCTGGCTATCAGCCAGAGGCGTTCCTGCAGGGCAAGCCCTCGCTCTTAAATACTCATCTACATAAAATATTAGAACATTTTTGCATTATTTTCATGTTCATGTTTAGATGTTGTAATAATTATGATTTTCTGATATTAAAACACTCAATGCACTGTCTTGCTTAAAAATAATGTCGGGCTTGTATGGGAGTACCACCCTCAACGTCAATCTGCCCCATAACAGTATTGCTCTGTTCTAGTATTCATACATGTGATAGCCGGAAATATTCTGGGCGAACAAGTCTCACCATCTACGGCATCATTGTCACCTACCATCAGATGAAATCCAATTCAAGTGTTAGCCCATAACCGATAAAAAATAACTAGAAATCGATTTTTTAACGATCCTTTGGTAAATTATTGAATTTTGATATTGGTAAATTGCAAATTTTGACATTTTGTAGAATGTTAAAGAATGTATAGTACGCGCATGATTTTTTTATTACATTACATTATAGCAGTTGCTTATTATGGTAGTTAAAAGCAAGGCAGGTGTGTGCATCTTAGCTTACACGGCGTCTTAGTACTGGCATGCCTACAGTTTACGCGCGCGTACATTTCACTTCCGCTGTCGGTTGAACGGACGGGCGAGCGAGTGGGAAAGAAAGAAAATAACGTTCTTTATAGAAAAGATAATATCGGCGGTGCGCCCCACCGCGTCACGGTTTGCGCGCGCTCCCTCCTGATTGGACGTTGTATCCCCACCACATGCGCAAACGCAGCGTCTAGATTTCCAGATTTCAAATCTCGACCGTTTATTTCGTATTGAGCTTGCGGACTGCGCTCATGTCGGTGGAGGCGCGGTCGGCTTTTTATTCATAACTTTTTTTTAAACACAACAACGTGCTCGTTAACGTTCGGTTCGGTGCAACGTGACATCGCTTATAGTGCGTGCAGTGCTCGATGCAGACGGGGAAGACGCTGGGCGACAAGGTCAATTTCTTTCGATGAGTGGAGGTTTAGTGCATGTTTTTTCAATCATCATGACTAGATCCACACTCATCCATGGAAGTTGCGTTGATCTTCGCGTGACGGCGCGCCGGTGATTATGGGCGGGCTTCGTTGCCGGTGTGCCGCGGTAATGATACCTTAGCGCGGCAGGTACGCGTTGACCTCGGCGTCTACCTGCCCGCTGCCCGAAATATGTCGTTTAGATACACTCGACGCCGCTTAGCTATTGCTTATTCACTGTGAGTGTTTTTTTGACGCTGTTAATGATTCTTTCAACTGAAGTTTTGTAGTTTCTTTAGTCTCAATATTGTTAATGATTTTTTTTTGTCGAAAATACTTTATTAAGATTTAGAAAGTAAGGGGAAGCGCGAGGTAAACAGCGGCGCAAGCGCATCTGCTCTTTCTGAGAAAGGCCATTGTGTCGGTCCCGGAGTGGTCAGTACGGTGACGTCACGGGCAGGGGCCGTCAACCTGACGCTTGCCTCTTTCCCTTCTTAATACCGGGAATCCAAATCTGACAATCTTACATGTACAAATATTTTTGAATAGATTCATAACAATGCGTTATTACAGTATAATATTCTTATAATTATATTAGGTATTACTGTAAAATTTTCTAATTATGTTTACTACCATCAAAAGTACTTTTGTCTATTAAACTTACATAACCGTAGTTGATCAAATTAATCTTATATTTTATCTGTCTAGCCTATACATTATAATGTAAATGAACACAATCCGGGAATTTCCCATTCATATGTAAATTTCGTAAGTAATAATATTTTGTATTTATTCATTTAACTTTAAATTTTTTATACAAAATATGAACGGGAAAAATACGCTCATCGGAAATATCACACAACATTTCAGTGGTAAAACCTTGGTGTCACGCTTAGGTTAAATGTGTGAATTTACCAAGAAAAGCCATCATGCTATACACGAATATTAATTTCTATGTCAACAGTTTTACATTTAACTTAAGAATTACTACATAAAGATTTTAATGTGCGACATTTAATTGAGACCCTAGTTTACTGTTTGAATTTCCACGTAAGGTCCATAAATCAGATGTTGCCTTTTTTACACATAAATTGCCGTAACCTAGAAATCATGAAACTGAAAATGTAGCTACAGCTTACTACCATATATTTAGCACAAATCGCAACGGAATTATATATTTTATATGAGCCAATATCGACAATGTAATGCATTCTTATCACTCCAACATAATATTCAATGGTCCTAATGATTATTTATATAATATCATCGAGTCAAAAATACATGAACTGTTGATGTCATTGTTATTCTATTTTGAGTAGTAGGGATATTATTATTAAAAAAAGCAATGGAAAAAATGTATTTTTCTTTGCCGTAATTACGAAAATTCATTCAGTTCCCGCTTCTACATGACAGAATCCAATAGAATTAGTAACTAATGTGTGCAGATATTTCTGTCATAAATTCTTTTAAAATCGCTGTTCAGTTTAGTCGGTTCAATTTTGTTTTGGGAAATATCATTTCGTGCCTTCACCATAACTTATTATTAAAGTAATGATGATTCTCTCCCTAAAAGCAACTTTGGTACACGTATTTCAAAAGAATTTTGTGTTGTGGCTTCGTTTTATGTGAGTTGCTTTTACGCTATGGATTTAATTGTTCCGCGTAGTGGTTCCTGTAAAGCAGGTATCTACCCTACCAGGTAGGAGAATAAAACGCGCGGTCCTTTATTGAAAAAAAAATCGTAACGTATCGTTCCACCTATTGTTCGCTTTGCATTGTTCACGCTGGAATTGGGCGTTAGACTTTTACCGTGGGTATTATTACAAAATTACTAATATTAGTAATAAAAAGGTTTTAGCATTATTACTACTTTAGAAGTTTTTAAGATATCAATCAAATAAATAAAATATTATTAACAAAAATTAGATTTTGGAGTGGTGAGTGAGCCTATATATGCGTTATTTTACTAAATACCTGGATTATATCTAAAAATTTGGTGATCATACATCGACTGAAATAATAAGTGTAAGTTTCTAGTTTGCAACAGTGAAGTGGCAGTTGCAAATTTAATACTGGTTGTATTTGATATGTGTAATACAAAATCGAGGAACGAGACATTTACTAAATATCTACAATCTATTATTAAGTATATTAAGGGACTTGAAGTTAAACAAATAGTAATTGATGATTTCTTTACCAAAGACGCTTTCAATGTTTGTTCTTCTAGAACCTTTTCACATGGCGACATTATCATGTTAGATTTAGTCAACAATGTATAAACATTGCAAATTATCGACTATGTTATCTTTGTGTTGTAAAACAAAATACAAATGGAACTAAAATTCAATATAATATCAAAATTTTGATAACACATTATCAAAATTTATAGTATAAAATAGGAATTAAAAAACCATAGTGATCTTTTAATAATTGGTGAACCTTAAATCTATAGTTAGTCATCTTGAAGTTAGTTATTCGTTAATCAATAAACGGCTTTGTTAGAAAATGTTATAATATATTATTAATATGATGATCATCGTAATTCTTGTTCATAAATATGTATATTAAATTTATTTTTGAGAAATAAAATGTTAAAAAACTTTAGTCTTGTAAACCACCAAGTATTATTATACATTCCTGGAATTATTGGCTTTTCTCTCGAGTAAAATTTATTTTTTGAAGAAAATGTTATTGAGGAAAATTTTTGCTGACAAAATATTTTGACTATTGCAGATCACCGGGATGTTAGATAGTTTGTAATAAATATCTACAGGCAGTTAAAATTTCCCCAGTCCTACTTGCGGCGTTATAAATTAATTCGTTTGTGCTCTAGTATTCTAGAAATGTTAATATGACAAACATAATTATCATTCCATTATATCTCTATAATCGTCAATAGTTCAGAAAATTTATTTAAATTTTATTTTATTAAGATCTTAATGCTCACAAAAAAAATAGTATACGCAATACAAAAACAATGTGCTGTTTTGCCGTCTTTGTAGCAGATGGACGCAAAGTATATTTTGTTTTACTTTCGGTACCATTATTTTATTATTTGCACAGTAATGTAAATATTATACTTATCGATACGAAATACAGTGTAGTTTTACTTAAACTCTTTTATCAGGATACCAGAGTTTAAGTAAAACTACACTGTATTTCGTCGTTTACCCGTATGAATACTGATTCAAACGGGTTTTATAAGTAGCTATGTTTAATATTAAACTGTAATACGGAGCAAAAGTTTCTAAATTATAATGTTTACGACCTCTGACATTAGTATTTATAGTCTCAAAGTGGATATGTACGTGCGCGCGCGCTAGCCGCCATTTTTTTAGTGTAAACACGACGCTTCCGCGATGGGGAGGGCCGTGCGAACTGCAAGCGAGGGTCGAGGGAACCGACCTATCGTAAGTTTCTTTTGTTTCACGCGTTATGCTCACACATGCCTGTTACATCGCTAAATGGTTTCGCTTCGCGCATAACTGTACGTATGCATTTTTAAAAGAAACATACCGATCCAATACATAATGTTGGGCGTAAAACGCGATGCGTTTTCTATTAGTTACTATTAAAATTTAATAAAAGAAAATGTACCAATACTTTATTTCATACATGTGTAGATGTACATTTATGCGAGGGGTATTGACTCTAACACGCAAGATATTAAGCAGGGGACGTAGGAAAAACGGACACTAATATAAGCAATCACTTTTTATATCAATCATTTATAGTAACTGTTATAATATTATGGATTAAAATATGTTTTTAATTTTAGTTCTTATTGAAACAACCTAAAATCTTATTGGCATTGTGAATGGAGTAGAAAAGAGTCAAATCTTTACATAATAATAACATAAGTTCTAAAAAATAATATAAACCTGAAAACGACATAATTTGAAGATTTTTGTAACGATTTTTATTATATTTATTTATGCTACTAAGTTGGTAAACGAAGATTATCATAACACTATTAGTTCACTCGATATGGTAATTTTAGGATTAGTTTGTATATTGTGTATTTCAATAAGTATTCCATTTGACTATTTGGAACTTTTTTGTATATTTCTCAGTAAGTGACTGAAGCCTGTATGATTAAAGCACGCCGGCGGTATTTACTGCCTATCATGATAATAACAGCAACACCTCTCATGGACCAAAGCTACAACCTGCGGCTGAGTCAATTACACCCATTGTGCACTTGTCTTACATTGTTCAATGTGTTAAACTTGAAATGCAAAGGAACAGGATTTAAATTAATTTTTAAGCGCTGTGAATATTTTTAGTACGTAGTAAAATTTATTCCACGTTGAAAATTCATAAAATGTAAAATGACTATAAAAAATAAAAAAAGTAATGAAAAGATATGTCTGTAAAAGAAACATTTAACGTATAAAATTTGCATTTTTAAATAAGCTTATAACAACGTCTTGAACCGAAAGTCGATTGAGTTTTAATAAAAAGGTTCTAAATGTTGTTTTGAATTGAGCACGGAAAATTCTTTAAGCCCGCGTTTCTTTACATTAAGCATTTTTATATTATCGGTAACTTTTAAGTTATTGGATCCCAAAAACTGTTATTCTACAAACATCTTTTGCAAGTGCACTATTCTTTTTTGGCTTAATAATTGTTTCTAGAAAAATCAAATTTCAGTTTATATGATATGTAATCTTTGAATGTGTAATTTTTTAATTAACATTTTTTACTTATACGTCCATAGGTTCAGTCTTATAGTGTTCTTTGTGTTTTACGATCTGGTTTTTATAAAAACACAATGTATTTGTAAACTTCGTGCGTAATAGCGATAATGAGATATGTTAAAGACAAATGACGGAGTAAAAATCTATTTTCTGGGTTTACGTAATACGGACATTCAAATTAATGAACGGTGCCAAATAAGGCTCAACCGCCATTTGTAACGGATATTCGATATTGTTTCAACTCGAATGAACGCTTACACTGTCGTGTTTTAATTATTTTATAATGTTAGCGATATACACAATGCTAAAAATAACAATGCGTATTTTTCTAAAATTATTTTTTTCGAAAAAATATACATTTTGTTGTGTTCCAGCAATCATACATGTTAGAGATCCAGAAGTAATCTCGCTTCACTTCTAAGACCTCATTGTCATTTAATATCAGGTCAAGTCGAGGCCAAATGTTAGCCCATTACGGATAAAAATTACTATCTTATAAAAATAGAATTTTTCATTTTCATATTTTTAATCTGTGTAGATTAACAGAAAAGGTTACTAATAACTTATTAAATATATTAAGATTTCCAAATGTTTCATATAAACATGTAGTTAGTAGTAGTAATACATTTGTTTTTTTTTAAGTATGAATGGTTATATGTACGACGATGTGTATAGTTAGTCCAACTTGTGGTTTATTGTATTCTTGTGGCTGTCAAAGGTGCATATAATATTTAATGTGATTGTGACTGAACAGTGAATTTAAAAAGGCTTCTTTGTATAATGATTACGACATATATACTTTTAGAATATAATATATACCAGCGTATATATTATATTGTTTTGTTATAAAATCAAACAAAAACTGAAGTAGTTGGGAATAGTATCAAATAAGAGAAAGATCGTATTCGAGAAATAAGATGAATCAAAAGAAGCCTTAAATAATTGTAATTTAAATATAAAATAAAATATAAATTACCTGATAACTTTTTTGTTTTATTTCCTTCATAAAACATTAAATTAATATACTCCCAATATAAATTGGAAAAGACGAGAATTGAAATCAAGAAGAGAAAATAATTCATGATCAGCTTTAAGATTCCATTTTTGAATAATAACAACATCAAAAATGTTTCTGCTGTTGGAGATATGATAGAACAGACTGCCATACAGATTCCATCTGTACAAATTACATAATTATATGTTTTAAAATCGAAATAAATTTATTCAAATAAGACTACTACACTTTTTGGGAATGAAAAGGAGTGCCCCAAAATTACCGGTCACAAGTCTTGATATAAATGAAAAGGTTATACATTGTTTTCTGCAGTCGGCTAATATTTGAAGTTTAATTCCCCTGATTTTATGCGACAATGGGTACAAAGCTGAAGTGTTGCCCAGAATAATTCTGCCTTACAGATGTATATGACTGCCAGAACACTGCTCGGAAACAATGTTGTTACGACAGCAGATTGACAATGAGAGTGGTAACTAGTTAGCTAGTTAAGCGGGTTCGACAAACCCTACCTGTCAGAGGAAAGCGGTGAAACCATTACGCCGCGGAGGCAGTAAAAATGAATATTGTAAAAATGAAGCGATACAAGAGTATTCCTTCAGCAAACAAAGCAGTAGCGTTCTTGATTGTCGCCAATTAGTTGTAATAATGGCCTCCGTTAGCACTCTGGAGGCTTGCGGTAATGTCGTCGAACATAGAACAGCGTTCGCTGCTAGCCAACTCCTCCTCCCCTCCACCGTTCACCCCTATCCCCACTACACCCCGCACTTGCGATTGAACAAGATTTATCTGCGAAACGCTCGAGGTCGATGCCTTCACTCAACACTTCATGCCGTCTCCATGGATCGGTTCGCTTTATTAAAGTTTTTGCCGCATCAAGCGATACCATTCCAATCTAAAGAAGTGCGTTTCCGAAATGTATATTTAATGGCATTCAAATTGCATATTTTTCGCACGATGGAGGATACGCGAGGCGAATTCACTCAACAAGTTATTTCTACAATTTACCAACGTCTATAATGTTTCTATAATTACGTGCAAACATAAGTAGTACTATGGTATGAGAATTATTTCAGTAATGATTATAATATGAATTATGACTTCCCGTGGCGCAGTGGTTTACCGTTTACCTTGTAACACGGTAGTCCTGGGTTCCATCCACGGTCCACAGGATTAGTAAAGTCGGGATGGTCGTAATGTTTTTCGAAATCGTCTGACTAGTTACCATCCTCAATATGAGAGTGTCGCCATAACAGCAATGCTGTGTTCCGGCTGTCATACATATGTGAGCGAGAAGTATTCTAAGAGAATACATTTCACCATCTACGGCCTATTTGTATCCTAACATCAGGTAAAATCGTACCTGTACTTATTACTGATAAAAAAATTATAAGAAATTTACATTGTGCCGAATCTAACATAATAATGATCATTGAGTATTTCATTACTATTTCTTAGATTTACATAATGGAGATCACAATTTTTCTTAAATTTGTCTTAGTTTTTTTAAATATATATATATATA
>DWQX01004414.1:0-15101 GCA_018245475.1 Pharmacophagus antenor
AAAGGAACAACTATAAAGTCTTACACTAACAAATAGTAATGAGTTCGAATTTAATTTATTTTGTATACTTGTAAAACATAGAAAATCTTAATCTTCCTTTATAATTACGGTATTGATGTAGTTTTTTTTTTTAGACTAATCTAGATACAAATAACTGTAATGACTATATATTTAACAATGTATAATTAAGTAAAATATAATCGATAACTAAAAAGGGAATTGAAATATAAAAATCTAGACTTGACATAATCGTAGTGGATCCAAGAATTGTCGCTGCGGATCAATTACGTTCAGTAAAAATGGGTTGCTGATAAAACCACACGCCGTCGAAAATTTTATGAAATTATTCGCTCTGTCGTTTCACAAATAGAGGAGTGTATAAAAATAGTAAATTTTCACTGGCCCGTTGGTGTAGGCAGTAACCGTGCCTTTTGAAATGTTCACGTGACGATCCATTCTTAGTTTGCGTCTTGTTTTTAGTGCATATTAAAGTATTTATTAAAAAATACCTGCGTACGTATATCGGTCTCTAATAAGCCATGCTACAGGTGTCGCTACCTATCTTGGGAACAGAAAACTGCGTGAAAAATCCGGATATTTAAGTTTATAATAAAGAAGTTGTACATCGTAATGTATTGAAATTATCACAAATATATTCATGGTTGGCAGCGAATGTGTTAAATATACGAAAGCTCTAAATTTCATTACTTATGTGCAGCTGTTCAAACGTTTGCCACTTGAAGAATTACGAATTTACAATTTTATCTGTGGTCGTTATATTTTTGTGCCAAAATGCCACTTCCAGCTTCTTGACTGTCAGCAGTTCTTCTTTGTTATTTGAAGTGTCGGAATTTAGAATATTTCTGTTTACAGATCTCTATTATTTACATGTATTATTATTGCATTAATAAATTAGTTTGCGAGCTGAAAAAACAACGATTTGACGTAATAATAGCTGCAATGTCGCATCCATAGACAAATATTAAAACCGAGTATATATTTTTTATCTATTGACATTGCTGTAATAAATGTGTTATCTATAAATCCGATCGAAGTCTGCTATTTAGCCAAATTTTGTCATAGTTTTATGGTATTAACATTTTTAAGGATATACGACAACTCGTTTCGGATTTTTGTAAGTTTAGAACGTTTTTATATTACTATATATGGTGTTTACATGGCAACACTTGTTTTACATTTTTATATTAAATAATTTTAATCATTGTACAAAACTGCCGAATGAACCTTTAATGAGAATAAATTGGTAAAACTGTGAATTTAGACCGTAGTTTCCCAACGTTATTTAGATTAACCCCATTATTAGAAAGTCTTTTTATTGTGTTAAAACAAAATTTATTATTTTATTATATTGAATTTTTAATTAGGTAGGTATGATTCGACCGCCCGCTTAACGGTCATAACGCCTTTAGACCCACTACCGCCCCCATTGGGAACCTATGGTCTAGGCTAACATTAAATTATTAGGTATCTAATACTAGTCTAATGCACTTGTGTGAGATTGTGGTAGTAAATATTATGCATTTAAGGGTCTTAATTCGTGATCATATGTTACATGTTATGTTTTATTTTGAAGTGACTTAGTTTCATCGTTCCATTATTAATGTTCCATCGCTCGCCTCTTAACTGTATCATGCCCCGTGCTGCGTTGCTTGAACATTCCTATATTTCTTCGACATAATATATAAAGTACCATAGAAAACGGATTAATAATGTAAACTTTGTTTTTAAATTTAACAATAGCATTTCTGTCACAAACTGCTTGAATTTTGTCTTGTTATTTAAAATAAAGTTTTAACATAGACTATTGTTTCATTCGCCTTCAATTTAGAATAAAGGTATTCAACACTTAAAGTGGTTATGTCTGAAAAAATTAAAAAATTTTTCTATATAATTTTATTATTGTAAATATGAAAGGGTGGTTTAGTTATGATATTAACACATTCCATGCCACAAGGTGCGTATATGACCAGCACAGAAGTATCTTTTGAAAAACTTTTGACTGCATATTTTCTTAATTACTTTAATATTGAAGCAATTACATACAAACTTAATCTACATCAAGAACAAGTCAAATTGTTAATAACTGAATAAATTATTAAAAAATTGTCTCCATATATCATTCTAACAAATATGCAAGGGAAAAATCATCTTAAAATGCTCTGGCATGGAATACGTTAAACACTTAAGTGGATTTGTTGGAAAAAATTAAATAGTACTTTCTATACAATTTTATTATTGTACATACAAAAGGATGGTTTTACTTGTGATAAGCAATAATAGTTACTAAGAATTTGTCATTGAAAATTAATGACAGTTGATACCCTGATAATTATCTATTGTGGATAGTTACCGACAAAATTACTCGGCCGAGATAAAAAATATATAAGCTATGAAATTTGTGCAATGAAAAGTGAAAATTGCTCAAACGTAACTGCGGTTTTTAATGTACAGGTACAGGAAGGATAATCTTTATTGCATTGAAACTGCAGTTTTTATTTCAAATGATTTAATTTTAATATAAACATAACACATATGTACACACTACTCGCTGATTGATTCTCCGCTACTTCAATTCTTACCTGAAATGTATGAAAAAATAATATTCGGGGTTAATGTATGGATAAAAAATCACATTTACACTCTTTCAAAAACTTTCCATATACTAACTGTTCTGACTATCCATCATCATGAAAGTGATTGAATGATTTATTCCTTTTTAATATGGACATTTTGAGTCCAATCCTATCTTAGCAATTGCAAAGGAGGTTTCCCTACAAGTTAACTTCTCAAGTTTATTAGCATTTGGATAATATAAATAAAAAAATTAATTATTATTACTCAGAAAAACCATGCAGTGTCTTTGTTTCACTTGGTCGAACAGCCACAGAACATTGTTATAATCAATTTAAACATTTTTAATCACCACATCAGTCATCCAATTAATCGATTTTCAGAGAACATTGTGAGGTCTACAAAACAAAATTAAAACAAATTATAGTAGTTTAAATAATTTTAAATGTGGTTTTTCTTGCATTTATAGAGGATGTGTGAGACCTCATAACCAAAATATGTTAAAAATTATCTGAAATATTTTCAAGCTTAGAAATTAATATACCCCACCTGTGGTCCAACCTTTAAGCTCATCTATATCCTTCATCATCGTCCAATTGTGTTTCACTGATTTTATTGTCTTTGTGGCACTTGGTGGCACTTCGGGCAAAAACGTCCACCCATTTTCTATTGCCGCTTTCTTTACAAGGGCGACGGAACCTAAAAGAAGACAAGCCGGCACAGCCACAGTTAAAGATTTCGTCCAAGCGCTGAAAACAGTACCCGCAGCTACACCACCTAAGAAATAGTTTATGCCATCGTTCTTGTTTCTAAAATTTTGCGCGACGTTTGTTGTAACAGTGAATGCTGTCGCCATACCAACCAATGGACCGATATAGAATATGTAGCGACCCGCGGTGTTAACGAAACCTTTCGGGTGTGAGAACATCAGCACATCAAATGTAGCTCCCGCTAATCCAGTTAGGGCGGCATATTTACATGTTACAAACGTTTTCTTATAGACGTCATGGCCTTCTGGAGAATCGTAATATTTATAAGCAAATAACGACATTGTTGTTATTAAAGAATTAGAACAAGTTCTTCTATAAGAAGTTACACAATACAATTTGACATTGTCAATTAGTAAAATACTACTACTCTGTAATAGCAATGATCTTGCACGTTCTGCCAATATACTATACATGCATTTTTTAATCCACTTCTATATTTTTAATTTTTTTTTAATATGATTTGAGGTATTCTTCGTCTAAATTCACATATTTTAAAGAAAAACAAATATCAATACTTATTTTAAATATTTTTATCACCCCTGACAGTAACTAACATCTTTAAAAATATTTACTACAAAATACAATACTTAATAATTTTGAAATGGTTTAATACATTATTTTATTAGACAAAAACCGGTGTGATCGTATAACGATGATTTATTAAGATTTCGTTAAGCTTTAAATTAAGATTCAGGATCGTTCCATTCTCTCTGATTCTTATCTCTCGTATAAAAAAAAATATATATGTCCAAAATTAAATATGTAAATATAATGCTCATTACAAAAAATAATATGATACCAAATAAAATATGTTATACTCGTGCAGAAGATATTTTTTTTATGTTATTACTCCAAAAAAATGCAATAAGTTATTATTAAAAATTAAGTAGTTTCTTTTTTTCATTTACTGAAATCCATTAAAATATAATTAATTTTTCCACAGTGTCTTAATGTTTTAAATGTGAGATTTCAATAAGATGGTATGTAAAAACTAAGAAGTACGTTAAGCGGTATGAACTTAAGTTTTTATGAACATTCATTACTTTTCAGAAATGATATTGGTCACCCAAAGGTTTGTGTTCTGTTTTTTCTACTGCTCCTGTGCATTTCAAGGATGGCTACTGAAACTGTTATATGTAAAACAACAGTTTCAGTACTTGCCCGCGTAAGGATCACTTTTTAATCTTTATTTCAAAAGTGGTATACAAATAGAATTTTGTTATAGATTTTGTTTCATAAATTTATACACGAAGATAGGGTAAAAATATGGGTATGTTATAAATTATAGTTTATTATTTACTTTAAAATCAAATGCTTTTTTAGAATTAAACATGTCTTAAAATTTTCAAGAGTATTTTTGTTAATAAACTCTCCTTTAGAATAATAATTCATTATATACACTGATTATACTTTCATAGTTTCTGAATATATTTACTGTACACTTCCTTCCGTCATCGAGAATTCCTTTCAGTTCTGGTTAAGTTTTATCTGTGCCAGTGTCAAAAAGTCAAAGTATCAAAAATGGCGGCGGACGGTGACGAAGTGATTAGTGATCAGGAAAAAGTGAGAATTGTTTCGGATTTCATATTACATTCACCACCAGGCGAATTTAACGAAGTATTCAACGATGTGAGAGTGTTGCTAAACAACGACAGCTTACTGAAGGAGGGCGCGAGTGGTGCATTCGCACAGTACAATAAAGATCAGCTCACGCCCGTGCGCCTTGAAGGTTCCGAACTTCATACATTAATAACTGACCACAATGAACTCGGTGGTGGTAGATTCTTCGATCCACGTTCTAAAAGGTCCTTCAAATATGATCATTTACGTAAAGAAGCATCAGAGTACGAGCCATACGAGCCGGACCGTGTGGCCGAGCCGTGGCGGGCGGCACTGGACGAGGAGTTAACGGCGTATGTCGCGGCCCACTACAAACACGGCGCGAGTTTGGTCGTCGGGCGAGCGCTCGACTCGACCACTGTCTCACTCGTCGCGTGCATCGAAGACCACCAGTTCCAGCCGAAGAACT
Source organism: Pharmacophagus antenor (assembly GCA_018245475.1). Lineage (NCBI taxonomy): Eukaryota > Metazoa > Arthropoda > Insecta > Lepidoptera > Papilionidae > Pharmacophagus > Pharmacophagus antenor. Next base: position 5,392 of record DWQX01004414.1, read on the forward strand.
ACTGGAACGGCCGGTGGCGCTCGGTGTGGTCGCTGACGGTGGGCGCCGCTGTGGCCGAGTTGCGCGGCATGCTGCGCGTTCAAGTGCACTACTACGAGGACGGCAACGTGCAGCTGGTGAGCTCGAAGGAAGTGCGCGCCCCGCTACTGGCAGCGGGCGAAACCGCCACCGCGAAGGAGTTCGTGCGGTTAGTGTGCGACGCGGAGAACGCGTACCAGACGGCCATCTCAGATAACTACAAGACGATGAGTGACACGACGTTCAAAGCGCTCCGGAGGCAGCTGCCGGTGACGCGCAGCAAGATCGACTGGGCGCGGCTGGTCTCCTACACGATCGGCAAGGAGCTGAAGAGCCAATGATGTCCCGCCGCTGCGCTCTGAGCAGCAGCGGACGCTCCACGCCTCTGTACATATTCGCATAAGAATAAATCTTGTTCAAATGTTTACTGGCCCCGGGGGCCGACCGCCCCGGTGCGTATTTATCTATGAGTATATAGAGAAATCGCTATTGTAACTGTTAAATTTTATGCGTTTTGTTACTCTCATTACAAAATACCGATTGCCGCATTATTAACATTTGTTGCTTCGAAATAATCGTACAATAGGCTTCTCTCTGAGACGTACAATCAATTTCTGTTGGTAGCGTTGAGATTTTAGCAAAATAATGTACTTAGGCACGAACCTATGCCTTAGATCCTGTTCGTAGGTTCATAGTGGAATCTGGTTGTAGTTATCGCAGAGGAGTAATGTTGGACCCTACGTTTCAATGAAGAGAATTGTTTGCATCAATAGATAAATAGTTGTGTAAGCAATATGATTGTTTTTTTTTTATTATTTTTATTCACCAACATGTGTCAATTAAGAGGTTTTTAATGTATCAAGTTGATTTACTGTAATTGTTTTCACTCACCACCATTAATCCATCCAACCGTCTTAACTGACGGTCAGTATTATTTGCGTTATATGTGGGATATTGCTTGCATAACTTAGTGCTATGGGAGGATTGTGAACATTGGAAATGAGGTTCTTATGGTGCATTTAATTATAGTTAATTTAAAAGAAATTGTCCACGTAGCTTTAACGCAGTGTTTATGAGCATAGAGCACAATATATTCGATATTTTTCAATTAAATATGTGGAGTGTTGCTCAAACTATGATTACGGTTACAGTGAAAGATAAAAAATTAGAATTCTATTGTCCGTACGATATGGCATGGAGAGTGCGGATGGAAGCAGATCATTCTTTATATGTAACGAATATAATGTCAATAAGTTTTATTTTGTAATTATTATTATAATTTAAAGAACGTACATAAAAATCCAAGTATTCTGTAATGTATGATTGAATTAATTTGAATAAAAATATATATTAAAATGTTGCTAACTCTTGTCTTTTTTTCTTTTTATTTTTTTTCCACCTGCATATTTATGTAATTGTTGAATTGATTGTGTTGTATGAGAGAGCAATAACAAAGTGTTTTTGATACATTTAATAAACAAATGGATGATGTAAATTGTTTTAAATATTTTTACTAGTTATGATTTTGGATATCCTTACATTATTGAATTTTTGATCATTATTTATTCACGTGAACACAAATGAGAAAAAATAAATTAGTAAAATTAATATGATTAAGGACAATGGAAAGGTTCCATGAAATTCGGATGAATGTGTGTGTACAAAAATCTATTTGTATGTATTGCTCGAGTCGATCGTACGTCAAAGATATTAATAGTACTATTGCCTAATGCGGTGAATATATCATGTTATATCGGAACTTCGGTAACGAGAAAAAGATTTTTAGAAACTTATTACAGATATAAATAAAAAACCAAAATTGAATTCAACATTGTATTTTTAGAGTAAGTTTCCGAGACTCGTCATTTTGACAAAAAAAGATTCGATAAGTTCTGTGTGCTTATGACTTCGAATTTACTTATTATTGTTTACGGCGACATAACCAAAAAGATATTGTAAGGATTCGCTAATACATCGCATCGCTCCTCTCTCGATGAGGAAACCGTGAAAAAGTTTTCTGTTAATCCGTCGTTAATAAGTTTTCGTTTTAAAAAAGTATCTCGGAATTACTCTGTCCTAGAAATCTATCGCTATAATAATGTAGACAATAATTGCGGAGCCCGCAAAGTACGGCTACATTAGTATAAAGATTCGCTTGTGGAATATTCTTTTCTCCACAATAGTAGAGTTCGTTCCCTTGACCGAGTTTCCATTTGAACTTGACCCATATGTACGCGTGCTTAGCAAAATCAATATGACGGGAGAGGATAATTACGAGATAGAAAAATACATTTCACTGCGCGTCAGTATTAATATACTGCTTTAGAGACAAACAGAAACTTTGCTATTGTACCAACAGGATAATGAATTGACTATTCATAATCGTTGAGAATAATTGACAATAAATAATACATTTTTCCTGTATTTCGCAAGGTTCTTTACAAATTTATGATCCGGAAAAAAAATATGTTTTTGCGTTGAATATATTGTCTTTTCAATGCATTGTTTGTTGAAATGAGCGTATTTTTTAGCACGCTCTTCACAAATATTTGCGCTTACAGTTTTATCATGGAGGAAGTAGGGATGTATATAGCCGGACGCTATTATCATTCACATAATGTTCATTTCTAGCAAACTGTATGCAGGAAGCAGCTTTGACCGTTAAATTTTTTTTTTTTTAAAAAAAAAGAACGACCAATGTACTACACATCGCATTGGCTGATAACCAATAAAAAAGTTATCGGATAGTTCCAGTTAGCAGATCCTAAGATGAGGCAGCATAGTCTTGGAACCTTAGCCTGTACCAAAAAAAGAAATTAGCAGATTTGAAAGGATAATTTCCCAATATTATCAATGTTAAAAAAATGTATATATCTATTAACATATATTACACATTATTATACAAACATATATTATACATTAATACTTATTAAAGGTACGTAACAAGAAGGTTATATATTTTTATTTCTTCTTTTTATATAACTTTATAAATAACATACTTTGCTGTTAGTTCTGTAAACAAAAAAAAAGGTTTAACACAAACGGCGGGAAAAATGGAATCATTGGTTTTTTAATTTTCTAATTTGTTTTTGTGATATTGTTTATATTTTGTGCCATTTTCATTTTTGTATTAAACTATTACATTGTTAAATATGTCAATCTAAACATATAAAAGATATCAGTTTTGTTCAACAATAACGATAAAATTCTTGAACGTATCCCGTAGGGACTAGGCTATCGATTTAGACTATCCATTTAAGTTCTTTATTTTTGGAATTTCTCATTTTTTATAAATTATTTTTGTGGACATATTATCCCGCTAATGAAAAAAATTGGAAGTGGACTGAATAATTCAAGATAATTACATACTTATTGCCATATTTCATTAATTATTTTCTATGTTAATTGGTTACACTTAAACATTTGAAGAACTTTTTTTTTCAATTATTTAATTCATTTTTTAGGTGTTTTTTTTATGCTCAAAGAAACGAGCGAGTACCAACCAGTGTATGTATGTATATGAGCAGGACAATGCATCGGTGAAGGAATCAATATGACGCATCTGACTCACCTGCCTTCGTTAGTATCCCGCATGACTAAGCCACCAGTTGTATACACATGAATTTATTCTTTAATCTTATACGTAATCCTATGCGATCTAGTAACGTATAGATATAGTAATTTATTTTTACGGTTCCCCCACCTTTATTTTTAATATTGATTATTGTACAATGAATAACTTTTATATAAATATAAAGTGTAATAATACTCAGTGTTGACCAGTGGGAAATGGTTTACCACTTGTCTTGTAACACTATAGGCCACTACACGTGACATCTTCACACGTTATGCGTTCGACGCAGAAGCGGGAGATGAGCAAAATAATTTTATTGTTTCATTAATAACATGGAGTGTCGCAAAGTAACGCACGGCTAACTAAATGATAAGATGTCATTGTCACTTCATCATCAGGTGATATGGCGAAGTGTTAGTCCAATTGCTGATTACAAGAATAGCATTTTGCACCAATGAGCCACGTTTGGCCCCGTTCCACCCCGGCGAACGCAGAAAAGCGCACATCGGGCGGCCGCCTGCTCATTAACCGGCTCCCTTATGCAGCACCGACGCGAGCTACATTTTTCATTAAATGCTAATGAGGATTTTGTTATTAAGCGTTAGTTGTATCCCTGTGGCACTTTGTGTACACGTAACGCATAACGCGCAAAATTTTGTCTTTATATTTTACGTGTAGCTCATATAATATTATTTTTAATCCACGATCACATGTAGTTAATTAATTTCATGTGAATAATTTATTTCGGTTCACAAAAAAAATAAGAATTTACTGCTATGAAGCTTTTGTAGGCGCTTCTGGATGGTAACAAGATTCTGAAGCCAGTTTCTGAAATGTAAGTTCTCTCGAGAAGAACCAAGCGAGAAACTCAGAGGCAATTTTTGTAATGTTATCGTTTAATTTTTGTCGAATTGAGGCGAATGTCTGTCCGTTGATTTTTATCTTTAAATTAATCGTCAACTCATCACACAATTGACCTCGACTTCACCTGACGTTAAGTGACGATGAGGCCGTAGATTGTGAAGCATGTTCTTCTACAACACAGCAATACTAATCAGGCGGGTTTGATTAATATTACCACCATCCACAACTCTTGTGGTGCGCTAATAAAATCCGGGACCTCCAATGCAAGCGCCAGACTACAGCGCCGCGGAAGCAGTCGAGAATTTACTCCTACACGCTGTATATATTTTGAGAAGCTATTCTATGCGTTTTAATTACCACGTATGCAAACTCACTGAATAGTCTCTTTTTTTTCAATTCCTCCTCATCCCCATTGTTGCCCGTGACGTAAGATCGCGCCCGCGAGGTAAGTAGGTCGAGTCTCCCGTACAGCGGACATGCGAAATTTTACAGTTGCCTTGTCGCATTAATAATCGTTATTAAAAACAGCACGGAGTGAGATGCGTCAGGAATGAGTTATTCAGTAAAATTATGACTTTATACTTTTACGAATCAAACGGGCATATGTACGTTTTCTTCTATAACAAAATTTGAAACGTGATTTGTTACCAACAGCCTTGTTATAGTACCCTGAAGCTAGCGGCGTGCGTGTAGAGCAAGCCCAAACTCTTATAGGTATATGTAGGTAATAAAACATCATTGCGTCATGAATTTTTTTCCACCAAACCTTAGTGGTTGTTACGGACTCTTTATTTGTAACCTTTTTGTATTTGTTATTTTTTTAAAATAATTTTATGAAGTGTCGATATAGGTCAAAAATTCGCCTGTCGTTTTTTTCCGCCGGTTCGCTAAGTAACTTCTGCTATCTAATATATTCATTAAAATTACATACAGTCCTTCATCTCCTCACCCGGTACATCGTTTTCGGCGGTCTTGTCAAGACTACCTCATAATTATTTTATCGTATATCATTTCGTAATATTATAAACCCACCTTAATTCAATGAAATAAAACACATACTTGTATACTTTTTAATTTTACTGAAAGACTACAACAAAAACTCGTTAAACTGTCCTCGTACTCTCCGGCAATATGGCCGCTTCTTTTCTTCATAAGTCATTTTAATAACTATTCTTATGTACAAAGGCTTACGAAAATAAATATACTTATAAAGTAAGTATTAAATGAATTAGCTATAGAGAAAAATTTTTTAAAAAAATTAAATGGCCCGTCTTCCTTATTTAAGGAAATGAAAAAGAAAAGAAGTATGAAAGCGATCAAATGAAAAAATGGAAGAAGTGAATGCGAGAAATAATATATAAGAAATAAAACTAAATAAAGTCGTGACAAGGCTCTGTCAAAACGTAACAGGGTAACGATAGAAATTAATAATTATAATCAAACTCAAAGTACATTATTTGTAAATTTATCAAAATTAATAAAATAAACTAAATAAATTTATCGAAATTGATAAAATAAAAATCATTTAAAGGCTAAGTTGATAAATAGACTGCTTTGCTTGCTGCTAGCTTTTCGGCTCGTATGAGAGTAGCGCCACAACTTCAAACATGAGATTATTTAACTTATGTTTCGAGTTCAATCTCGTGTTAACTTTAAAAGTGCATCTTGAAACTGTTAGGGATTGATAGTGTTGAATTTGGATTGCCATGTTATACAAATAATAGTAATTCCAAGATTTAATTATCATTTATTATTATTGTTCACAATATTTAGCACAAGTTAAGTGCGACCACTTCGACGACACTAGCAATACTGACCGTTCTCACCGCGCCTCGCGCTTCCTTCCGCTCGGAGTCAAATCAGTGTCCACTAAATCTAAGTACTTATTTATACAAAGTAAAGAATTAGTATGTAATTAATTAATTATCTTTTTAATTATATAAAGTAAATTAAAATACAATAAAATAAAGAATAAGAACCATATGATTACTGTAATAAATGGATCTCATCTTTACGAGTGATGCTACTGGTCCGAAATATTACTTCTTGGTTGGTAAATCAAACTGCTTTTTCTAATTAATAGCCTTATCGATTCCGACCATACAACAATTGCTATTAAACCAGAAGTACTAAACGTATCTCGTTTTTCAATCATACAGCGCCATCTGTCGACAACGTTGCGAACTAACATTATAACACTTACCTCCTCCTCTAATCGTATTCCTCGTTTCTGAATGTCGTCACCACCACCATCCATCACTTTCGTCCTCGCGATGTATCTCGCTTAACAAGTGGGTAGGTAATTAAAACAAAAGTAGATTTAAAATATTTTTTTTATTATTTACTTTATAACATTCAGTCTTACATTATTACATTAATAAATACTTATATTTTAAATATAACTTAATTAACTGCAGTGCGGTAATCTGTAAATTTCATTACAAGTAATACGAGAACATCGAAATATTAAAAATACCTTCAGTAACTCTATCTCTTCTTTTCACACCCGCTCTTATCTATTTCCTTCTCTTTCTCTTGCGCCGTTCTCTCACTGCTTTTTCTGCACTATAGTACTACAGTCTTGTTAATTTTCAAATAATAATTGTCAAATAAAGACAAGAAATTGCATGCTCTTCAAAGAGGGAATATTCCAGAAAGAGAATTTATACTGCATTAGCGCGGTTAAAGAAAAGAAACTTAATGTAATATAAAATATTTAAAAAGCGCGTAAAAGACTACGTTTTGTCTTCATAGTTTGTTCTTTTGTATATGTTTATCTATAAGCTTTGTCTGTGTATTATAAATGTATGTGCATAAATATATATCGTTATATATACTTATTTATTAATATTACTATTATTATATGTTTGTTATCTAGTTTCATATTTTATTCTTGCAAGACCCCCCATATCCTATTTCTCTCTCAGAAAGATTGGCCGATAGAGAGCTCGTAATGAGTTAAGCTCGCCCGTATGATACGTTTTCTGCTTAGAATAGATTTAATTAGTTTATAACATGTACGAAGTTTTTAAATAAATAAAATAAAAATTAATATTATTTTATACGCGACCATTTTATGTATCCCAAAAAGTATTGAAGACTTAAATTACTTTATTAATGCATTAAATTAGTAGAGATAAAAAAAAAACCGCGAAAAAAAATATTTTTTTTTTAAAGTAAAATGCTTTATAGCATTTTATAACATTGTCTTGGTAAATAAATACATAATGACAGATTGTAGCAGCTGTAATACGACGCCGCTAGAATTATTTCCAGCGCAAAAGTATATGGGTTTACATTACGAATACCGGTGCATTGTGTGTACTCCCACATCACTTGATAATAAGTGACGCACAATCTGTTCTAGAATGAAATGAGACTGTATATATTGCTGATCGTATATGGATTATCTTGAAATTTGTGCATCATTTAAGTTATTGATCATTTTACCCCAACGCAAACTCCATCCTGCCGAAGTCCGTGCCTCGCCTGCGAGCTGGTGGTTGCATACTCCATGGATCTTTATATTCCTCTGTAACCCCATCATAGCTGAATTAACCCTTTTCTTATTGGCGTAAGGCTAATACTCTATCGATATCACGCGATGTTATGTGACAACGAGAACGTAGTTCAGTGTTCCTCGAGGTGGGGCGTAGGAGTATCCCATGAGGAGGCAATTCTGTCATCTAGTGGGTGGGGGGTGGGGGGAAATCAACAAAAATAAATCAAGAAAGTAGCTAATGTAATCCTTCGCATTTTTTTGGATTTTATTTGTTTCTCGAGAGCATTGGATAAAAATTGCATGGGCGTAGAATATATAGAAACATTTTTTCACTTAAAAGTTTAACATGAGACCAAATAGGTTGGGAAACTGCCGTAGATGTCAAAGCGTGCTCGACCAGAATTCTCAGACCTTCGCGTGCCTGACTAGACAAGGCGAATTGCTTATAAGACGTCTATACCAATCCCTTACACATCTTTTAGTACATGCTTAATGGTTGTGGTAAAATAATAAAATTCTAATATGCCAACACGATATCCTGATTGAAACGCCCATAAGCATTAATTGAGAATGAAGAAGCATCCTAAATTATTTTACATTTGAATTCATTCGTTCTATGAATAAATTTAATAGGGACTAGATGAGTGTTTTCCAACCTATTTGGTCTTATATCCCTCGGACCCTAGCAACTTTTCTCCGATCTCTCCAAAAACAAATAAATACCAAAAAAAAAATGCAATTAATTGCATTAGTCAATTTTCGTATAAAGTCGCCGACCCCCCCCCCAGACAGAATAGCCCCCTCGTGGCACCCGCGCACCAGATAATACCTGCAATGTACATTGAAATGTTGAAACAAGTCACCGTCACTAGTCGGACCGAAAACGAAACCCTCGGGCGGCAGCACCACGACGGGCACCGGCCCCTCCACGCCGCCGGGCACCTCCAGGTCCTGCTCCGTATCTATCACGCGGAAGTTGGAAAAGCGCGCACTGTCCGGTTCGGGACCAGCTCCCGCGGGCCGGCCGGCCTCCTCGCGTTGTGCGGACGCGAGATCGTTCGAGCCGTTCTCGTGCGCGTCGCCGGCTTTTGCCTTTTTAGTTTCGCTCGACACATCCGGCTCGCCGCCGCACGTGTCCAAATAGACGTCGCATTCGTCTCTAGGCTTAGTTTCGATATTGGCATTTCGCATGTCCACGCTGTCGTTCCTGCTAGAAGCGTTTGCTTTAGTGTTGTTCCTGTATGTAGCGCCTCCGTTGTCCGTCAGATTCTCGTGGACGGGGCCCTCGAGCGGCGTGCCTTCGGGTATGTCATCGAAGGTGTACTCGTTGGCGATGACGCCGCCGCCGTCCGGCGACCGGGCCTCGCCGTACAGGTTGTCGGCGCGCACGTACCGGTCGGGCTCGTGGGCGGCGCGCGCCGGGCACGCCTCGGGGATTGTGTACGTCTAGCGGGGACAGCGAGGGGGGAGGGATGAACATCGGTTGCGGGCTAACACTCGGTCTGAATTAGCGCATGTTCGTATGTCGCCGTTGGAGGTGAAGTGCGATCGGCAAATGCGTTGCGGCCGTCACACGAACGACTGTCGCTGATTGGGTATGCCGTTATGGCGGCAGATTGTCATTGGTCGTAGACAGCCGGAGGGGTCCGAGAAACCCCACCAGCGTTCAGATTCAAAAGCGGTAGTAGAGGAATAAAGAAGCAACTCGCTCGTGTAGCCGCCGACCTGGATGTCCCTAACGTCCGGCCGGTA
>DWQX01004415.1:0-15096 GCA_018245475.1 Pharmacophagus antenor
ACTTTTGGAGTTTTATTCAATATTGTAATTTTTTCAAGGTGGTCTCAAACTTTTGGCCGGCAGTGTATATTTAATGTTTGATAATTATGCTTTTAGTATTTCCTGTTAATTATTATACATTTATTTTACCAATCCAGTTATTTTTATCTTCACCCAATGTTTACAAGGGAACCTTAAACAGCTTAGTTGACTACGGTTGTGAAATTTAGAATTTTTGATGAATATTCTTTATTATAGCTATCTAATTTGCATAATTTTCCTTAACTGAAAATTATTTAGTGAAAATTTTTCTTCCTACTTTTTTATTATAATGAACTTAACGAAACAAAATAAAATGTATTATTGAGCGAAGTGTAAGGAAATAAACAATAGAGGCATGTAAATAAGAATGTATATAAATGATTTATCGGGAGATATCGCGCATGTAGTGAATAGGGCGTTGTGCGCTACGCGGTGCTAATATTGAATAAGTTTAGATGGAAAAGTTCCGCCTGTGGAACATTGTATTACTTCTAGCAGAGGGAGCTCACGCTGAATTTTGATTGTCGTATTATTACAGCACGCATTACATCCGCGCTTTTCTTGTATTATCAAAAGGAATTGCTTGATAATATACGTGTCAAATATAATGATAGACAGCACTTTTTAAGTTTGATATAAATTTATCATAATTTATCTTTGCCTAGACAAATGTTACCTAATAGTATTTTTTTTTATTTTTCAAAAAGTAACTGGATATATTAACACTAGACCTACCGGACCCGTCGTTATGACAGACCAACCATAGATAAAATGTTTCGTAAACTAATATGCGTTTGATTTTTTTTATTTTTTTATACTGTCTATGGCAACATAGTCCTTTACACTTTATTGCAAAACAGGAAAAATAAGAATACAATAATGCAAAAAATTACTACAAACGCAAATAAAAAACTATAAAAATTTATGGGTAAATCTAGTATTAAGTATATATTATAAGAAACGTTGGTTGAATCAGTAGTGGAGTTACGCTCTGTGGAAAAAATGAGCCTAATTAAAAAAGTATTTTGAAAATCTGAAAATGCCATATGTAGTGGCGAAACTCGTTGAAATTGTAAATTAGTCGCTTATTTGCGATTGCATCGATATTAATCAGATAAAGGTTTTAATTTCAATAAATAGTGTCTTTCTCTATGTTCTAACTAGAATAAAGAACTAATTTTAATTGTAAAACTTTGTGTAGCCTTACAGTTAGAAATTATGAAGTGATTGAAAAAAAAAATCTATTTACCTTCATTTTTGAAAACATAAAAATACATGCTTAAATCTGTATTTAGTTACTGTTAACTTCAACATTTATTCGAGAAAATACATCCAATACATTAGTCGACAGATTTCACGACCACAAGAGCTTGAGATCAATTTGACCTCGACCTCTCTCTTGAATTGATTAACAAGCTTAGAATATTTTTTTAAGTACAAAAATTTATTAAAAATATGTTAAGTTAAAGTTAATTCATTATTATTACCTAAGAAAGATACAATTTTTTTTATAACTTATTACAGAACAAGTTTATAATTTAATCATACAGGGTAATATACCCTAGTGTAACTTTTACAAATTAGACTATGTCACAAATACGACTGGAACATATCGCCATATCAGTCTCGTTCCAGTTCATCCGTTGAAGCCGCGAGCATAGAACAGAAGAGAACGAAATTGGGTTAAACAATATCGGAGTAGACTTGTTGCGACGTGATGCATCCGTCTTTTGAACAATGCGAACAAAGTTAAGTGGACACTATGAATTAAGGCAATCTCTAGGACCCTAAAAGTTTTAATTAACTAATTTATTAAATTGTATTATTTCTACAAAAATAAAAGTGACGATAACAAACTTGCGCGTTATTCATCTTTAATAAAGTTTCAATTTGTATAACAATTAATAAAACAAAACAAAATATAATCATAAAATAAAATAATTTTTTTGAATGTTACAATTTTAATGCTTCAGATATAGGTTTTAATTAACTATTAATGATAATAATAACTAAGTTTGAACAATTCTTAACTGCTTGGAGAAGAGCAAACAAAAATGTAATTAATTTTTATTCATACTATAAATGCAGTAAAATTATAATTTTCTTGTTACGGATTATCAAAACATTTAAATGTGTAAAAGGAATTTTACATTAAAATAAATGTAATTCCTCGAGTTGTATGAACGTACCTAGAGTTCATCAATATGAAATTCCAAGACGACTCGTCGTCACTTCGGGAAACTTTAACCGATTATCATTGGTAACGCTTTTCATTTAATTAATCGCAGAACACTTTAGACTTCAGCACGTCTGTTTACTCGACAGTTATTGTAATTACTGAAGATCTTCAAATCTTTCACCAAATATCTTGAAAAGATTTTGTTATTAATCAATAAAGCATTTAATTTGATTGAGAAGGGCGAGGTATAACGCTTTTAATAATTAAGAATTGTTATACACATACCCATGTCGCATATATAATCTTTTGCACATTTTCGAATTGATTAATTTTTGTGTCTACAACATACTTTAAATTCTTTTTTAAAAATGTTACATTTAGTAATAATAAAATACAATTCAGTGTAAACAAAAATTATCTTTTGTAACATAAAAACTGTGAAAACTTTTTTTTTCTTAATTCCGGTACTTTTATTACACGCTAAAATAATAAACATTTAATTTCTTTACCCTTTTGAAAAACAATAAATTTACGTGATTTATTTTATTAAAATTATCTATTTGATTATTTTAGTAAAATAAAATAGATGCAAAGTAAACATTACACTAAATATTTTTTTGCCAAAGTTATTGGGAGAAGGGCGAACCCTTTTCCGTGAATGTTTTTGCGCCTAAATGGAATTCCCTTGTGAGCACGCGCGACAAGAGACTTAGGGATCGAAAAATCCAGTCCGGCGATGCAGCAAGAAACAAGCAACTGTATCTGATTATGACGAAGCATTTGCAATATCACTACATTACATAACCGGACTACATCAAATAAGACAAGACAAGCAGAACTACAGAAAAAGCAGTTTATGTAGTGTAGGAATATTACTTACTGGTTTTATTACATAATATATCTGTATAGATTATTCACATAACAGGTGTATAATAAAATTGAAAAATAAAAACCCAAGGATTCAATGAGATTTATAGCTATAAAATAATTTGTAAAATGGTTCATTTCCTAAACTCGCCCGCGAACATTAAAAAAAAAAATGGAACCCGACATTAAGATTTTTAATGATTACAAAACCAACTTTGTAGTAAACTACTTCCAACCAAAAAGTAATAATAGCTATGGTATTACTCTGTTAAAAGTTATAGTTAATTAATATTATAATGGTGTAGTATGTACTTTATATTATATTTGTAGCTTAAAGGGTATAGGTGTCCGGATCATCTTCAAAAATTATAAGGGAATATTAATATTTAAGTGAATCTATCATCTTTAAACCTAAATGTTGTTCAGAATGGAATGTTAACCGGATTAAATTAGAATTTTATTCTAAAAATATTATCCGTTCATGTTGTCTAATTTATTTATAATAGGCATAATTAATTTGCTTGTAATTACAAAAAAATGTAATATTTTTTTTTAACGAAAGTTAGTAATTCAAAATACAACATTTAATCACAAGCCACGGGTATAGTGTTGACACACAAAGCGGTTTAAATTAACTACCATAATTGAATTTAGGTTCCTTGTTGGGCGTCGTGTTCCCAGCGGATTGCGGGACGCTGTTATGCAATAATAACAAGCTGTATCGATCCGCTACTTTCTTATTGGGATGTTATAACCAAGTACATTTATTACAATGTGGTTTTGTATATGTATTAATAATTTATATATAATATAATGTGTTTATATTTAAATAAAATCAGATTGTAATTCATATAGTACAACTATTTTAAATAAAATTGAATGAGTGCAAATTATGAATTTGTCGTTTTCTCCCATGTCTCTTTTCCATTTATCCCTGTACATATATATACGTATAAGTATGGTGTCATACATTGGGTTTTTTCTATTAAACTTTATGTCAATAATACTTTTCGAGATAATTTTAAAGCATTTGTTAAAGGATAAGGTTATAACATTATAAAAATACAAAGTATAATTCTTGCAAAACAATATTTGATTTTTTTACACGAAATTCAAATTTCAAAAAATATTATTAGTTTTTTTTTCATAAAAATGTCATTGGTATTCGCCTAAGATGTGTAATACATATTCATAACACATTGTGTAGTATCTGGTTACTCATATTAATTAACATAATCCATACTGTATCTTAATCATTCTATGAAAACACTAGTCACGGCCACAAAGGCACTTTAAGGAGATACTATTATAAATTTAATAACAAGGGAACCCTAAACCGAGAACGTCGGTGGAATAATAATAATTTACCATCTAACCTCCTCTGTGTTCCGAATAAGTATGTACCGGTTTTTTTTCATTAATTATTAAGTTAATTTTCGATGTCTTAATCCGGTTTCCTATCTTTCCGCCCTATTTAGAGCTAGCTGAATTTATTTTAATAAGCAAATTTTATGATCACTACCGATTTACTAAATTAATTGCGAAAATGTTACTTCGTGTAACAATTTCACGGTTACGTTCGAATTAGTTTTATCGTGTTTAAATTTATGATTTACAATTATTCCTACATGTTCCATCATTTCCCTGTAAAAATTACATATCTAAATTTATTTACAAAGTGAACTCAATACTAGTTATTTACTATATTTAATTTAATTATTTCGTATTTGTAGTGTAATATGTTAGATGTATCTGCAGGTAGATGTATATAATTGTGTTAACATTTATGTGAGGGTACATTATATAAAATCAGTATTGAACGACATGGCGTTTCGCTACAGTAATAGGTTCGAATTGCTAATATTTTTATCATTATCTATCTTTTTACTGGCCTGACACTGAGAGTTAAATATTTTTCTCTATTTAAATAATATCAGAAATAAATTTACATAAAATTTATTTAGTTAATAAATTTTAACAGGTAATGGATACTCCTTTTAATCGCACAAAACTCAACTGTTAAACTTTTTAAGATCCATTTTTTTTTATTTAAATCCAAATTATCTTTACTATTTATAGTTGCAATCTAGACCTAAAAAGTTCATGTGTGTATGTTAAAGGTATAGGTTAAGATTTTATAAGTGTCATTGACACTATTCCTGTTGTATTATGTACGAGTAAATTCTGTCTGCATTATACAACGTATCGCCACCACGAAACACAATTGCAGCTATTTTCTCGAACAATACGTTACGAACCGATAGAGATTTACTTACATTGATATAAGCATTAAATCACGTATCTAATACAGTTTAAAAATATACAATTTAAGTAAATTTGCAATTTCTTTAATTAGGTCTTCTGTGGTTGTGATTGCAAGTGATTAAAAATAATGTTCAACTTTACAATAATTTACTTTGTCTTTATGCAACAAGATACCCTTTATAACGTAGAAAATGACTTTTTAAAATATATTGGATATGTTAAGAATAACTACTCATATTATTTAATAGGTCTTAATATAATATACTATAAATTACTTGTGTGACAGAGAAAACAAAAGATAAAATGATTATAATATTTATTATTAAACAACATTATAATTTTACGTAAGATAGATTTAGTGGGACAGACCTTTCTAAATAATAACTTTATAATTTAGAATGATTAATAACTGATATATTTTTTATGCAGAAATATCACGAGTCTAACGTGGAGGTGGTGAGGAAAGACGGCCTATTGTTGGTGCGCGAACTGGCGGCTGAAGTCAAGAACCATTTGGACTTCAAAATGAACGCTGTTATGGTGAGTGTGATATGTAATCGTAATAAAAAAAAGCGTCGACTAGCATATGAATGACAATAGTCAAAGATCGAGATTACTGCCGCCTGTTGATGATGATAATGAATGTCTTTAATTGTCAAGAAGTTAAGTTACTAATATTTTTTTATGACGTCTTATCGTCATCGACTTCTTGCAATTATCAATTCTTTTGAAAAGGTAAAAAGTTAAAAGGTTATTATCAGAAATACTATTACTATAGTAGACGTTATTTTACGTTTAATAGTGCATTAACGCGTAGTTTTTCACTATAGACTGCATATAATTTAATTTCACTTCAAAAATTAATAACTATTTTAACCAGAGTACGGTAATTTAAGAAATTGTTTGACATTAGTAAATGTCATTTTGTATGTGAATAAATTGTACATATTTGTATGTGTAATAAAAGATAAAAATAAACCGTATACAATGTGGTAAATGTAATTTCAACCTTTAGTTTCATTATAGTGTAAAAAATAGAAATAATATTTAAATGAGGTGACACAAGATATAAAATGTATCACATATTCATACTGTGGTAAAGTTAGAAGGTCCCGACAACAAGGGGCAAACTTCTGGTCAACAGCAACTCTAGTGCAAGCCATCGTAGGGCACAGGTCACCCTCTCGTTATAAGAGGCTGTGGAAAATAACACGCTACTTTAATGTGAGTTGGCAGACACATGACTATGCATAATATTAATACGGTTTATTATTTAACATACTTTTTGAGTAATAATATCAATAGTATTTTTAATTCAATTTAAAAATTAAAAATTTCAAATTTCAGTGCAGCTAAATGTTTAATTATGTTTAACATTAAAATATGCTATTACATATAAGAGCAATAACAATATCATATAACAACAATGTTAAAATCTGTCAACATAATATTCAACAATGATCATAAGATAAGATTAATTTATCTTATTACTCTAGACAATATTTAGACAGTATATAATAACAACAAGCCTTACTTTTTACAATTCAATTTATGTATACTTTCGCGCTGAAGAATGAACACAATTTGACTACAAATTTGAAACTAGGGAATTCTCCCAGAGCTCTTCGGTTCATTGAGTTGTTAACATGTTCACTTTTACCCTCTTCGGATAAATGGTTTTGTGTCACTTTTGGTTGCAATAAATACTGCCTAATTTTCGTTCTTCAGTGTGAAATAAAGATATGATAGAAAAAAGTTTTACATCATGTTTAATGATTTATATTCTTAGGTTCCAATATTTTTTAACAATTATAAGCTAACACTCTAACGTCAATTCCACCTGATTTTAAGTGACAAGGAGACCGTACATGGTGAAAATGTTGTAAGAGAAAAAATATAGCATGTACTTGAAAATTAATTTTTTAACACACATTTTTTAACTTTGGAAAATGTGTACTTATAGCTATATGACATTATCCGCCCTTAAGTTGGACAGAAGTAAATGTGTGACATGAAAATTTGTCAAAATCGATTACGTACATAATGAGAACACCTGACAAATTCGGGTACTGTACATAATAAATGGTATGTAAGGAAAAATAAAAAAATACAAGATTTTTTTATATTACAGAGCATGTAATTTACAAAAATATGTTTTTGTATAACACAATGTAGATTTTTGTTTTTTTTTTTTAAATAAACCTATTTAATGTAAAAAGCAAATGCTATAACTATTTTTCATATAAATATCGCCTTAAAAGTTTTTAGTATATTACCATTTCCAGCAAAGGCAGGCTAATGCCGCCTGTCTCAAGTGAACCACGCCCGAGTCTCTCGCACTCATATTGAAAATTCTTCTGAATGTCGAACCGTGGCGACCGATCGAAGTTCCAATTCGATGCAAAGTTGTCAATTTCTATAAATATAGTTCTTTGTGGAGTTCAAAAGCGGATTTTAAAATCAGATATCTCTTTCTCAACTCTTTATATTCAGGGCATAATAGTTACTTTAATAACAAAGCTTTAATTTTTCATTGGTCCACCAAAATACTTATGAAACACTCTTATTTTCTTATGATGACGATAGTTATAAAAATTGTTGGGTAGTATATATAGCTTACATTTAAAAAAATTCAGAGAGATCTTACATGGAATCATTGGTAATAATTATGTTTCGCATGTTAAATATCAGATTAATCTATACACGGGATGTAAAATGAAAATTTTAGCATATTTGTGTATATTCTCTGTAGGCAAAGTTCGTTAAGAATGTACTTAAGTGTTGTGGTAAAACATTTAATGTGAAGTTGAACGTTAGGATTTATGAAGGAGCAACAATGTTACGAGTGTGAAAGCCAAGTTGGAGCAGAGGCACGTAATTATTCGATCCGAGCTACCTACCGAATGCCATTTGCGGTTTTTGCTCGAACTCCGACATTCCCCTTTCTGTAAGAGTTCTTTTGTATAGATTCCCTCCCCGCCCTTTTTAATGAAGGCCTACAGGATTCAATTAACCAGAGAGATTGGAATGTTTCGTGATTTGTACTCGGATACGCAATTCCATCAGCGCGCCTCAATTCAATGCTATGCCTTCTCACAAATTGTAGGAATCAAAAAACACCCATAGAAAGCTATTGCGATATCAGTTGCAATCAGCCTCAGTCACTCTCAGGTTTATTGAAGAACCGACATTCGAGATTATCAATATAATTTTGTATTCATCAAAATTTATAAGAGAAAACTACCATTTTATTCAACTGTATATGACAACATTTTGTGTACAGAAAATCCTATTTTAAACGTTAACATTATTAAGAACTAATTTATTCAATGATTCAAAAAGTAAATCTGTACACCGTATATAATTTATTTTACATATTGTGATGAAATTAATATGAAACGTATATTAATAACTTTTACAATTCAAACATTTGCAAAACAACTTCAAATTTATAATACAAAAATGGACAAACAGGCCTTCGCTGCATTCTCTATTAAATTATCGTCATTATATACACGTGACTCCTACTGACCTGTCACCTAGGAAGCCATACTTAGCTTCTTGATACACTAATTGGATAACAGCTTCAAGTGATAACGTACTGAAAGGAACAAACGCATAACCAAATAACAAACTATATTATAATACCTGTACCTAGTATAATCTTATCTGATATCGTATATAAAAAAATATGGTATATAATTTTTACGTTTCATTATCTTTACATTAATTTCTGAGAGTAAATAAATTTATAAAATTTTGCACTGCATATCTCTGGATAGTTACATCAGTCATTAGTTTTTGTAGACATCTAATGCCGTCAGTAGACAAAATTGCTGAATGTTATTTTTACGTATCTTTACAATAATGTGGAAATAATCCTTATCCCTAAACTATCAAACCGACTATGAATTTTTACGTAACCAACTTTAATAATATTCTTTTTCCAATAAAAAACGTATTAAGATTCGTTTTCAATAAGACCAACTTTAATCATGTAAATGAAGAATCATCGAGATTGGTTCACTTAATAGTTGGTGTGATTATAGTGACGCATTTATAAAAAACGAACTAAAAAATCATAAAGTTATAACTTCCGAGAATGATAAGAAACTTCGGATAAAGACTACACCGATTAAATCTCACGACTTACATTATCAAAGGTGGAAAAAAAATATGATATATCTATTTTTTTATTACAGGAAAAATATTGTAATAGAAACCATAACTAAAGTTAGTCGTCTAGGGGCCGCTTTACGAAATTTCCACACCATTTCATTTCGGCCGTATCGTCAGAAACGACAAAGGGAAGTTAAAGTAAAGCCCTTTCATTTTGTGTTCTTCTCGAATTTACTATAACAGCGGCAAACGTTACTACTTCAGAAATCAATATCGTCTGCATTGTAAACAAATTTGATACTTATTGCAACTAAAGCGACGTAATTTTATTAACGCAGTTTATCCATTGAACATTTTTATTACTGGCGTACTGTTTAAAGGTGAATAAAATTTTTAGAGATCGTATTATATAATCGGTGATTTGAAATAGTTTCGTTATATTTTTTGGATCATACTTATACTATTTTATTAATAAATCAAATTTTAAAATGTAAATCCAATTTCTAAGCATTAGACCATGTAGTTGAATGTACGTATTCAAACTCATATGACTTTAATATAAATATTTAGAATGATTATCTTGGTTGCAAAATTTGAAAATGTGTAACGTCTCATATCAAAGCTTATATCCCATATGTAGAGGCATACCTTAAATTCCGCCGTTTAAATGCAAGAACTTTAACAAAATTCAGGTGAAATTACCAGGCTCGCTACGTTACCAGGGGAAGCGCGTCGCGCCAATTGAGCAATAAATCATATTATAATAGATCGCAGCGATATGGGGAGCCCGCTGCTATCCTTCCATATCCGCCTATATTCGAATTTCAAATTCTATTAGCTCCGAAACAGTTCACCCCATAAAGTGTGTATATACTATTGCGATATATGTTACATCGAGTTAACAACATTATTATCCAGTTATGTTCGTTTTGTTGAGAATAGTGCTGAGATACTGTTACCTGAATTAAGTGAAATAGAAAACCCAAAAAGTCGATTTTCTATATTCAGCTGTCTGTAATTTAATCGATAAAACTCGAGTCCGATACACAACAGTCCTTTTAGTGCAAATGCATGTAATGACTTATATTCTACATGTAATAATTGCGCAAGCAGATGGTTTCCGTACATTGTAATATCGTCCCTCCTCAAATATTTTTCTGATACAAATTTACCTTTTTTTTAAACAAAGCTTGCAACTTTTCCTTTAGAACCCCAAATATATGGGTTGTACTTCTAAAACATATTCCGAATACGTTCTAAATACAAAATGAGAGAGAGAAAGTTTTGAAATTTTGTGTATTACCCATAAACACATGATATCTACAAGACGAAAAGGGCTTACGAAAGTTTATAGCGCATTTAAATTTAATTATAAATCATTCCTTTAATATTTATATTATAAAATTACTATTGTTATAGATTGTACTGCTAACAATAACTATATAATAATAGTGGTTTATACGTAAATGATGTAATGATGATGACGGTGGGCTCTTTTTTTCGCATTTACACACTGAGCGGTCCTTTATGCGTGAGAGTTAAGGTTGACTAGTTTAGCCATCCTAGCTCTTGCCAAAAGCGCAGAAGTCTCTTGAGACGTTCACATTCATATACAGTCTACAGGTAAAAGAGTAGCAAAAAAAATTTACATTGAATTGAGAGCCTCCGAGAAAGAAAGAAATCATCAGATAAAACTACACTGATTAAATCACATGACAAATCACCGGTAAAATAAATATAAATAATTTTCTTGACATTGATAAATATTTTTTATTGATGCAAGCTCAGTTTACTGATTCCATGACAAAAACAAACAAGAAACTATTTTGCTAATTTTGGCTTATTTTAGTCGCAAATACTACGACTAAATCACTTTCAACGCGTTTCGCCAGTACATGTGCCATCGTCAGATGTTACGCATTCGAAAACTTCATGTTGATTTCGCTGTAGTTTAATCGTAGTATTTGCGATGAACTCATGTGGAAATTATCATAATAACTGCTTTTTTTCTGTTTAATTGGTGACTATTATGCGCAATACATTACATAAAATAACAAAAAAATAGCATGTAAATTCGAACAAAAAGTTTTACAGATAAAATCGGCGGTAATCGCTTAATAGAACTGTTGTGGGATACCGCATTATGGTAGAATAGGTGAATTAACGCCCACGGAAATCCGTAAAATGTAGTTTTGAATACAAAATAGAATCGTTTCGTGCGGGGCGCACATTTATATCGCGCGGTTTCTCTTGTATTCATTCAAACATAAAACTTTCTAAATTCACTTCTATTGTATGTCCGATGCCTTGTGTTAGGGCCCATCTCGATTGCTTTGATATTGTACGAAAGTTTTCATTTATTTCACTTCATGTTAAAATTGATGGGTTTCTTTGAAAGTATTGTACAAAGCCAATCATGTCGCTTTAAAAGCGCAATATTTCACAATAAAGTTGATGATAATTATTTTTCCAAAAGTAAAAATGGATTGAAGATAAATAGAAATTCTAAAAGACTATGACGTTCTAACGAAAAGGACTATACGGGTTATACGTGGTCATGTACGCAAAAGCTATAAGTCGAATTAAAATTCTACTTATCTTCGGTGAAATATCAATGAAACTTTAGATAAAATTTGTTATGATATATGTGATTTATTCAACAAAATTCTAAATTTCATTTTTGATTATACCGTCTCTTCGCGAACGGCATAGAGATGGACGTAAAAACTGAACATTTATTTGAAAAAATAAACATAAAACAAAAGTGGATCAATATTGATATAGTTTATGTTTACAACCTTACAATTATTCATTCAGCATTTTTTAAATATCAAGGCTCACGTTAGATAAATAATTTCAATCATTTCATTATAACTTTTTAAATAATAGTGAAGTAAATTACTCATTTAAATAACATACATATATAAAATATTTTTGAGTATAAACATTTCATTTCACCAATGTGATCTAAATATTTAAATTTTTTTAACAAAAATATTTTGACCACAAAGTAATAAGAAACCCTATAAAGTCCTCAACTACTTTCAGACGAACTTGTAAAGTTTGCATTTTTGAGGTTACAAAAAATTTCACTACAATAAAAATTGTGAATTTATAATTATATTTGTGCGGAGTTCGTTAATATTAGATATCCACGTAAACGCTTCAGCTTACATGAACATGCGAAGAAATGCTTCATAATAAACCTGTCAAATCCTATTTATACATAATAAATGTCACTCTACGCGTTCACTTCGCCATGTAACACGCTATAATGTGATGATTACACGATGTGTGAGTGACGTGTTTGCGTAACACAAAAGCCTTTGACGGCGAACTTTACGACAAGAACAACAATCTAAACGTCAGCGGAGTGTTGCGTGCTATACGTAGCTGTAAGCGTTGCGTAGGTTTGTTGAACCTCGGTTGCTTGAGTGCAAGGCGCACCGCCAAATTCCGGAGGCCTGCCGCAGATGGGTAGGGGGCCGCCCCATGCTGGGATGAGGACAGGAAGTCTGCACTTGCTCAACCTTAATGTCGCCATCAGCAAATTGCGAAACAACAGCTGCCTATGACAAGAAATTTCTGACATAATTCTCATAATTTGAACAGCGTTAGTTAAAATCGTTCACTATCATTATTTGAATTTATTTATTTTTGATTCGTTACGTATAAATTACTACAAACTTTTATTTACATCCCTTAAAACTAGACTTTGTAAGTGAACATAGATTGTGTTACATGTTGAATGTTATAGCATTTATTCCATTAGGATTTGTCAGACACATGATGCCCAACATAAAACATTTCATTGACGAAACTTGGCACCAAACATTTCTATTTACACTATCAATACGTACTCAAGTTCAAGCTTCGATAACGAAGAGAATTTTATAGGTGCCTGTGAACTCGCCCAATAAGAAGATTCTCGGTGTAAACCACTACACTTCATGTTCGGTACAAGTTTCAAAATGAGATGCTTCTTTCATCATACTGTAGCGATGATAAGCGGAGCTTAAATTTAGTGTATGTAAACATCTGCGAGAAGATCGAGTAATATCTACCGAGGCGTGTAAAGAGAGGGTTATTAAATAGCGTCTCGCGGGCTTAGTGCACCGTGACCCATATCCAGACGTTGCAACAGCCGAGCTATACGAGTGGACTTTATTGATTCGTAGTCTTGAGACGCTTTTGTCCCTTTCTCTCTTGCGGCTGGATGCGAGACGAAGAGCGAGCGTCCCGCAGGCTACTCACTCAATATTCCTAAGGCGGTCCGGAGCCTGCAATCATAGGATGCTTAGATAATATATATATCTAAAGTGATATCTAGGTGTCGACCATTATTATTATAATATTTAAAATATAGCTCGTCAAAACATAGATGAACATTATTTCAGTTTAAATTTACGGCATGTTCAAATTGTACAGTTAAAATTGAAATTGAAAAAAATATTATTTCTATTAATTAGAATTTGTATATCACTAATTCAATTAGTTTATTTCAAACGTTATTTATGTTCGCGAGACCGTGACATTTGAGATGGTAGTATTGTGTAGGCGTTGAGCTCGCGAGGGAAGCCCTCCTCGTAGCGTGCGTAGCGCGTAGGCGGCGGCCCGACCCGCACAAAAGACGGCAAGGTCGATGACCGACTACGCTTTTCTTCCACATTTTACTATAAGAATTTAATTCAAGCGAAAAACGTAATAATGAAACTACATCGATTACTTCCAACGTTAACCCTTCTACCCTTTAATTAAAAATACTAAACACATTCTATGTTTTAACTCTTTAATAAGAGAGACTTTTAATAAATCATAATTGTATTATTAGTACAAATTAATATTTGACCCGTCAATAAAAACAACAAAGTTGTTTATGGCGATAGTTAAGTCTTAAATATAAAGTTAAAATGAAATGAAAAGTATTAGCTTATACCAAGATGCAGTACTAAGAGTGAAAAACGGATTTAGGAAAATAAAACAGCCGAAATACGATCAAAAGGTCTGCTTCGATATCTGATATATTAAAGGAGAACGAATTTGAGAAGTAATAACATTTGTTCGGACATTTTAAACGGAAATAAAATGTGATACTTATCCAAATTGATAATATAATTCAGGATCATCGACATATAAGAATTTTACGTAAAAAGTTTATTGAGAGATATATTTTAAAATGGACTGGTTATAAAAGGCAGATTTAAACGTATTGCTTTTTTTAAACCAGAAACTGTTACTATCATGTTTTAATTAAACCTCATTCGCACTGACCACGACTAAACACTGAAAATATCTTGAAAAAACGATAACGAAAGGTCCTTGGAAACAATCCTTTGGAGCGGATTATATCCTTTTCCGGATGATATAAAGTATTTCGAGCTCTTTAATGGCAATGTATTTTCTCCTAATACGTTCGTAGCAAAGGACGTGAGTGAGAGCAGGGGGGGGGGAGAGTACAGCGACTCGAAGGATTTCGTTTGTTAACGGAACAAAGTCGACGGATGTATACGACTGCACAATGTACAATGAACAACCCACTCCACATCTGGCACTATTCCACTAATACGATTTCAATTACGATCTGGAGGCGACAGCGTCCTACGACCATTTGCACACATATATGTATATATATATATATATATATG
>DWQX01004416.1:0-15095 GCA_018245475.1 Pharmacophagus antenor
AACTTTTGGAGTTTTATTCAATATTGTAATTTTTTCAAGGTGGTCTCAAACTTTTGGCCGGCAGTGTATGTATATTTGTGGTAGTGTGTTTGTAGTAGTAGGGAAAAGGCCGCGGGGCAGCAGTCTGATGCGTTGGTCTGACCAGATTCGTAACATTCCCGACTCCTGTGTTTAAAGTAGCTCTCCGAACGTCCGGAGACCTAACGAGATGGCGTAACATCGTGAAGACGAAAGTGATGGATGGAAGTGATTACGACTCTCAGGAATTCGATTACAGTAGGAGGATGTATATTTAGTAGTTCATCATGTTTCTAGCTTCAATTCTATCTTGGACCTGTCTAAGATTTCTGCTATCTCCCAAGGATGAAATTCCGCTCTATGTTTCTATATTGTGTACCGCAAGAATAAATAAACATAATCTGGGATAACTAAACATATTAATTTAACTCTATCAAAATTTAGTTACAAATCGACATTATGGATTAAAATACAATTATAATATGACAACAAGTATTGTAATTATGTATAAAACCTTTACAATAACAAGAATTCGTAACGTTCTTATAATGCAATAAATTTTAAAATGCAACCGCTATCCGTAATTCTTATGACAATACAATTCCTTTATTGTCTTGCGTTCGTAAAAAATGTATTGGATTTTTGTACTACAACTTTGTTAAAATGTAATGATTGTTAGGTCTGGAATTTCAAGGTTAAAATACACAGGTGTTATGTTAAAACAGTATTACTTTTCATTGCATTTTTTATAGATTTTCAAATATACTCCTCGATTTTGTTGAGATGAAATCAAAGGTACGGTTAGCCCTTTATGAAAACAACCTTACATTCAACTCTATATTTACGGAACACGTCATTTTGACGCAACAAGGCTTGTTAAAAAAAATTCACTATATGTGTCTTTGTCAATGTGTCCGATTTTTATATTTTTCTTTGTCACTCTATATGTCAAATTTGATTTACATTTAAACAAAAAAGAAAATATAATGAGTAAACATTACTGGAAAATACTTCACATATGAGGTATATTGAAGATTAAATTTACCATTTTTTATTAACTCTTTAATGAGAAATTTTTCAAATATTACTAATAAAACGTATTATTAGCTCGCTAAACCACCGCTTATGTTTTGAATAGGAATTTAATAAGCGAAGTTTCCGTACACACAAAATCAATAAATAGCGGTCACTATTATATTCGCGTTTGTTAATATTCACTTCAAATTATCGAGGCTCGATATTTTGTTCGGAGGTATATATTGCAAATTTAACACTAACACATCAACCTACTTTTTAACCGATAAACAAATAGTAGGTACTCAATTCGATGCGTTCTATTAATGTAATTACCAATCATGCGACATAATCACAACTCATTTTTTCATTGAAACGTATACATTTTCACAAATTGAATCTTTATATACTTTAAAATGGATTGATTGTCCAGACGAGTAAGAAAAAAGTATACTCATTTAGCTAAGATTTAGTAATTGCGCCATTCGAACAGTAAATATTAAAATAATTAGAATAACATTTTTCGTTACGAATGTACCTTAGAGCGCTGAATGAAAAAAAAAATTAAATAACAATAGGGAACTCACTAGACAGACCTAATCTTGAGTTTAGATTTCTATTTATATCTTTGACGACACATATCTAAATGATGTCACGTCAAGGGTTTTTATTTCGAATGTAATTATTCTATTCTCCCGTGCTTTGAAAATAACTCGAAACGTTAACACTACATTTACCGGCACACTTTCGTGGTTTACTCTGCGGGTCTGTAGTAATTTTGTGCATTATTGTATTCTCATTTTTCGCGTTTCGCAATAAAATATTTAGAACTATGCTGCGGGAGGTGGTATAAAAAATATAAAATTCTAACGCATATTAGTATACGAAACTTTTTATCTAGCTCTGGTTTGTCAAAATAACGGCGCCGGTAAATCTAGTGATAAAACGCTTACCATACACGACATTGTCATAGACGCCAACTCGCATGCCCAGCGTGACGATTTAAGGCCATAAACTCCCTAATGAATAGCACAAATGGAAGGCATTAGGGAAGGCCATGTCCAGCCGTGTGCTGACACAAGCTGATAATGATGTTGATGAATGATGTGACATTGCTCTCCGAGATGTAATACGTCATCAAAAATGGTTTCAAATCTTAATTTATCATTATCACAATTATTTTTATCATATCATGTCGTAAGGTAAGATAGTGAAGCGTGATCTTCAATGCACAGACTGTCATATGACTGCCGAAACACAACAATGCTGTTAAATCGGCGAATTGCCACCGCTGCTCCCGTTGCCGGGAATCGAAGCGGGGGCCCGCGCGTTACAACGCAAGCGTTTAACCACTGCACTACCGCGACGTTTAAGACGAAGCATCAGATATCGATATAGAACACTTGAACTATTAATTCATGTATGTTGACCGTCAAGTCGGTTTTAGCGGGTGGATATTTAAAACCCTTCTCATCAGAAATGAACAAGATCTCTGTTACATTCCCTTTCATAATAAAAATAGGTACGTGTACCGATATCTTGTTACACAATTCAGAATCACATTTCGCCTATAGTTAACGCTACAAAAGTAATAGCAAAATCCGATGCGGTTCAATGCCGTCTTTATTGACACGTTGAAAGTACTCTCATTATCTGTGCGAAAGAGTAGGAAATAACATAACGTGATTTTTTTATCTATATAAAATAAACAGTACTGTATAAGTTATTTATGTGAGTATTTATTTATTACGTACAGTCTTTACATCGAAATTTCAGACGATGTTATTGTGACAGTGAAGCCGAACAGCAAGAAATTGCCTAACGGTGTAAGTAATTTAACCATCAATAAATTTAAATGTTTTGTAAAACGTACTTCATGTAAATAAGCATACTATTACCTATATGACATCTAAAGGATGAATACGTTTAGAAATCAATTGCTCTTTTTGGATATTACAAAATTTTTTTTTTTTAAATTTTGTAAATACGTTCACGAAAACAAAAAAGGACAAACCATCCCGAGTTTCTTGTCAGTTCTTCTCAGAAGGGGACGCGTTGCGAACGGTCAGTAATTTAAATATGCCGATTAAAAGTGATTGTATATTTCCTATTTAATAAAGAGAATTTGAATTTGAAGACGGTAAAGCTAGCCGAGAATATTCAGAATTTTTTTTACATAAGACTGGCGAAATAAATCAATGTATTACTGGCGGCAGATTGAATATATCAAACTGATATATAAAAGATTTCGAATTAACCTCACCACCACCCATACTCCATCGCTTACCTGATCACGGAATCGTATCAGGGACTGCGTGTTCAAACACAAGAGGGCTATCCGTTTCGCAACGGAGGCTGTAAAACACGTTAATTCTAAACGATTTTCATATATTTCACCTTCTATAGGTGCAAATGTTTTAAATAACAACAATATATTCTATATCATTTATCAGTTATGTAACGTAAAATCTAGGCTTTATTTTAAAATATAACGCGATTAGCGATCACGAACATAAAAACACACACCTAAAATGGTCACGGTTTGCGTATTAAATGCATACAAATTTTACATTAACAGTAGCTATTTCATTAATATGATAATAATACTTATTTCCGAAAATTGGCTATGAATAGAAAATGATAAAAAAAAACTCAAAGTTCGAATATATAAATATGAAAGGAGATAAGTCTGAATCTTTTCTGTTTTTACTAAAGTTAAATTTGATTTTTTCCAAAATTCAATTAGAGAGTCGCAACTGTTCAATAAAGGTTTGCATCGGAATTAACGAATACAAAATAAATCTTACCAATTTTGCTGCCAATGGTGTTGAAATTATTTATTATGATTTTCATGAGACCAACTTCTAATAATAAAATAACCATCCAAATCCGAATACTCAGTAAAAGTAGTGCGTAATTATACGTAACACAAATAATAATCAAAAATGTACTCAACTTGCAAATTGCTTGAAATTTCCCACCACTTATAAAAAAACTTATCGTAATGTATTATGACATTAACACTTTGTTTTATTGATGATATTACAAATTTCTGTATTACATACCACCATAGATTTTTAATAAATAAATACTACATTGGTGCTATACATTTGCATAGCAATTATACTTTTACTGATTTTAAATAATCTTACAGTCCCGACTAAGAATAACGTTAAGTGGATTTTTTTTACACGTGAATAACAGCAGATTATCTTTCCTTAATTAGTATTGGTCTACATATATATCTACGTAAAAAAGCCTTCATTTCCCATTAGAAGAAATGTATACTGGTTTAATTTATATCCATTTACGATTAAAACAAGAAGTCACTATCGTTTCAATGTCGGCTATATTATTTTAATGTCTGTATAGAAGTATAATAATTATAAATTTTTAAATATGTAATATATGACCTGTGTTACACTTACAACTTATTACAAAATACTATAGTATAAAAGTAAACGTAGGTATAAATATAAATTACATGCGCAGGAAATTATTTATTAAGTGACTATCAATGATATATTCTTAGCATAAGAAGAGATAAAAAATTACACACTTTAAAATTTAATGGTTTACATAGAAATTAGGGTGTCACTGAATAAATTAACATTCAAGTTATTGTAATCAATAGCAAAGCCCTGTTACGTTATTACGACGATAGATTGACATTGAGGCAACTAGTCAGGTACATTCGAAAAACCCTAGCATCGTCCAAACTACACTAGAAATCGAACTCGAGACCTCTATGCTTTAAAACAAGCGTTAAACCATTCCGTCGCAGAGGCAAAAAAAAATTAAATAAATTGAAATATTATTCTCAAGAGTTCAATACATTTAAAACAAAATCGAAACCAGAAATTATTTCCTGAATGGTGAACACTGGTTGCAACAAATTGCATACGTAAAATTCAATTTTGCATAGTCATTAGAAAAACTAACGTAAGATAAATTTAATATATACTATATTTAAACTTCGTACTTCCATCAATTTATTTATAAGAAGTATATTCGAAATAGTGATAGCTGGCGAACGTTAACTTCCCAAAGGATGTAAAACTGGAATAAAACAGATCGCACGAACTTTTTAAAACTTTTCTGTTTATTTTACGAGTGATACATCTGCCAACGCAATGGCTTGTTATTGTGGTTAAACAAGTTGGAATGAATAAGTAATAATAGCGTCATTCCCAACACCGCCTGGCAATTCTTAAAACGAATACAAAATTTCCATTTGCTCACAACATTTACTGATCATATGTATTTATCCATGTAATAAAAACAATCATGAGAGATTCGTATGAATTTAAAAAAGAAACTGTATAAACAAAGTTTGGGATTGTAACTGCTTAATGTAGTGACGACAGATTGACGTTTAAGGCGATAACTAGCTAAGTGGGTTCGAAAAATCGTTATCGCCACTTAAACCCCACTCACGAAACCCCGGAATCGAAGTAGGACCCCGACAAGTTACCGAAGTGGTCACAAGTTTCTGCCGGTAATTAACATATAGAGAATTGAAACAGATTTAAATCGTGTTCCGCCTAAAAAATGTAAAAAGTAAATATTTCGATAAAAATCACAAGCGAGTACCAAATGAAGTTATAATAATTAAATATAAATGAGAAATAACGGGTACTTTAATTATTATTGTGCTCAGCTTATCAAGTACCGATCGTGTTGTAAATGATATAAAAAAAAAATATTAACTTGTTTTTAATACTGTATTTACCGACACATTTTTACGGTTTTCTTTTCGAGTGTATGTAGTAATTTTAGGCATTGTTGTATTCTTATTTTCCTATTTTGAAATAAAATTTATAGAACAACGTTGCCAGAGGCGGTATAAAAAAGTAACAAAGTCAAACGTATGTACACGGAACTTTTTATTTAGGGTTGATCCGTCAAAATGACGGGTCTGATAAATCTAGTGTTAATATCTAATTGAGAGAGCAAATGAAGTGTCCCAAGCAATATAGAATATAAATACTACGTACTTTGTGTCTTCATTTTTTTGTGACTGTTGTTATAACATTTTAAGTAGAGCCTCTTTCGAAAATCTAGCGGGAAAAACCTTTCTTTACACTCGATTGAAACAAACAATTCGGTGCTTGATTTTACAAGTGGAATTGCTTTCACGCTGTCCTAACTTTGCACAAGTTTTAATAACGCCGTCGACTTTGTGCATTTCTCTATAGAGGAATTTATAAAATTTCATAATATTAAGCAATTCTGTATAATTTTGCTTAATGCCTTCTTTTTTTTTTATTCGATTATGTAAAGATTTGTCTCATATTACGTTCCGAATCTTTGAAATGAAAGTGATTTGAAAATTTTCTATAAACCTTACATAAAACGCAGAAAACATTGCTGTGAATTATTATGATGTAAATGTTTTTGAACTGATATTTTCAAACATTAAATCGCATTCGAGATCACGGTAAAATTTTAGCGTACCCTTGATGTCTGTTAATCTGTGCAGTAACGAGTATATTATATACATTAAAAACTATCAACACTGAGCAGTGTCTATCGCGCCTCTGTCGAGAGACGGCCGCTTGTGCGTTTCGAAATTCAAAATAACGACGCCTAAATTTATATTTCGAACCTCGTTATAAAGAATGAGGGAATTTAACGGTGAGTTTACGCTTTGTCCATTTTGTTCCAGTTTTGCGCGATTCTGTTATTCGAATTACATTACGATTATCTGTGATATATGACAGTAAGCATAAAGAGAGTTTCATTGTTTACTTTGCATTTATGTACTTTTTATCACTTCGACAAAGATTTGAGTTTACACTAAATATAAAACCCATATTATCACGTTAATCAATTAAAGTAAAAATATATATTAGGAAACTGATGAAAAATTATTAAAGCTGTAACAAAAGTTTTGGCTAGTAATTAAAATAAACGTTTTTTGTAACCTTTTCTCTATTAAATAAACTTAAATCAATTATTAAAACCAAAATTTACTACTACTACTTTTTTTTACTGAAGGAATATTTTTTTGTAATTAAAATGATGACCGAAGGTTATGCTTTCGGATATTTGTTTCTAATATAAAAAAAGGATACTTTTAATATACTTTGGAAACGTGTCTTAAATTTGAAAATACAAAAAAGTTTTTCGTCAAAAAGTTTTATTTGGTATGAAAAAGTTTTAACTTTTCACTTTGACTTTTAATTAACAATATTTGAAAAACAATGAAGCTTATTTGCTGCGCAGGCTAACCGTTAAAGGAACAAATAATTTTATCCCCTTCTTTCTCCAATGTTTGAAATACCGTAGACTGTTTTTGACTTTTCAATTCACTTTTATACCCTGCGAAATAGGTGAAAATTAACAAGTTATTTATGTATATTCACTTCGCTTATCAGTTCAATGACCTAATGTATTACATATCCTTTCAGTTTGATTTCTGTTCGGGTCTACACTTATCTGTTTACATGTATTATAAAATAAATATATTGTAGAATATAAGAATCTCTCTTCTTTATTAATCATTAAGTGTATATTAATTCTATCACTCATTCATAATACATAATTCATATTTTTGCTGAGATTGGAAATCTATTTTTTTAAATAATCTTCTGTCAAACGTTGCAACTCTTGCCTGTGAATAAATGAAAGAATCGAAATTTATTCATAATTATAAGAAATATGTCGGTATTTTCAATTTTCTGTTACAAATAAAAGTACCTTTTATTTCCTACATCGTGAGCTATTTAATAGTAGAAGATAACACGAGACAGTACTAGTTACATTTTAAACTTACATTTGAAGGAGACGATTTACGATATTCAAACATATCTTCGGTGTTATACTATGCCCTTAAAAGATTTTTGTATACAAACAAATAGCAGTTCAGGAAGTGTTTTTTTCTTTATTTTATAAACATGTGTACTAGATAACTTTTGCCTAATCGTGATTAATACGCATGGCGCGAAAGAATAAGTTTCTATCCCCTATTTTTAAATATCCGACGTGAAAAAAGATGATGTTAAAATTTTCACACGCCTTAGTGGCATCTGAAATAATTTCGATCAAGCTTTATTTTTTTTTATTTAAAATGTTATTATTGATCTTGGACCGTTTCAATGCTATGAGATCTGTTCTAGTTTTATTTTTTAGTGACTTATATATTTAGGATGTGATATTTTATGGTTTTATATTTTATTCTTTTATAACATTTAATTGTAAGATACAATGAAATATTATAAAATGTTGATTGTAAATAATTTTATATAACACCATTTTGGAACATAATGGGCATGTTATTTCCATTTTATCTATTCTTATTACAACAAGACATTTATTTATTATTAAGAAGTAAGTTAAAAACATGTAATGAATTAAAAACCATTCTATTCCGCCTGAGTCATTAGATCTCTGGCAAATATCTTTTTTACATTTTGAATTGATTTGTTACAGGTAATTCAACGAGCGAGAAGCATATCGGCAGACGCCGTGCGGTCCCTGTCATTTACTTGCAAGGGTCCCATTATGAAGTTGGGTACGATATGGTAAATTAAGTCTTTTTTTTAAACGCATTGCGTAAACATCTTATAATTATTATCATTACCAATGGACTAACACTTTTAACTAAATCATCCATGATATTAAGTGACAATAAGGTCGTGCGAAACGTGTTTACGCATAATACTCTGGCTCTCACTTATATGATTGCAATACAGAGGAGCTGTTAAGGCGTCTGGTTGAAGGTGATAACTAGCCAAGCGATAAATAAACGTACAGATAAAAATTTGTAAATATTATATAATCCTTTATTTTAACATTTTATTCCAGTTGTTAATTACGATTTTGTACGATTTTGTTCGATTATGTAACAAGTTGAAAACATAATGACTAACACGGTCGTAATAAATTTTAATTTTCTTTTCAGTATAAGTTTTATTATCCTTAGATTGTATTACATTTCAACTCTATACTTGAAAATAATATATCTCAATGCGAAGAAAACTTTTTTTTTGTTTAAATATAAACAAAAAAAAGTGTTTTACACGTGTGAATTCAATTAAAACTTTAATTACAAAATGAAATATATATGCAAATTGCAGGGCCGCAACTTCGCCTCGGTTATCCAAAGTTTTCTTGAAACATACCAGGGGCTTAAATACTTCGAAAAAGAATACAAAACGGCCTCGGGGCGCACTGCTTATGACAAGACCCTGGCCAATATGAAACAGAGATATCCGTATTATGTGAAGGAAATTCAAGGGATAGCCGACGGCGCCAACGTATCTTTCCATCAGGTCAGTTATATAAGCAAAATTGAAAATATAATTTGTATTTTAGAATAACTCAGATAACCTACATAGATGCTTAGCACTATTAATTCATACAAGATAATATAATTTTACAGAGCGACGTAAACGGTATTATATTTATTACACGTATAAAACATTAATTTTTTTTAAAGAATTTTACTACAAAATTCTTTGTCATTAAAAAGCCAATATATCTTTATGATAAAATAATTTTATAACACATTGTAAAGTGTTACGCTAACAGTAAATTTAATTAATTTTCACAAAGTTGTCCCCATTACCGAATCGTTGAAAATGATCGAAAGAAATTTAGAAATCTCCCTAAACAGCAAACTATTTGTTTTGCACAAATTTAAATAGTAAATTTTGCGTCAGTCATAATGTACGAATTGTTATATAAACTTAACAGTTCATATAATTGTTTCTATATTCTAATATCTAAATTGTAATTGTTTCTATTGCGATATACATTAATAGTATATAGAATCACGTCCATGTAAATTTACATTTAAACATAACACATAAATATCTTAAACACATCTATGTAGGTTATTTATATGTCAACAATTTATAGTAGATCAGTAATAAATCATTGGCAACACGAAACGCCATAAGCAAATAACAAATGCAAACTCATTATAGGATTTAATTCTTAGCAAGGTTACTTTAGAAGTAATGAACGAAGTAAAGTATGCCACGAATAATCTGATAATAATACTAAGTGGATTTATTCAACAACTTTATCAACAGGCACACACAACGGTACAATGTTAATTATTTATGTTAATTTGTATAAACAGTTGTATTCTTATAGATATATCTGTTAAATCGTTAGATTAAATCATACATAAGTTGTGAAACGGTAACACGATCGAAGTGAATTTCTGTTATTTATTTATTTAGAAAACCAACAGCGTTATACTATTTTATACTAAAACTGTTATATTTTTATTGTAGTATTGATGCTTTATGCAACACCTTAAAGTGTAGAGAATGGACTGCCATACTGGCGTCTTTATTTTCCCAGACCACCCAGGGGATGGCTGAAAATTTGTACGCAGGTAGTGAAGGAATAAGTAGTGAGATTATACGTAAATAAACTACTTGTATATATACATACATACATATTGCCTTTTACGCTATCGCCAGTTTCCCAACTAAAACATTGATATTTTACCTGATCAATACGTAAAATTATTTTAATAATACCTTTATATTGTTTTCCTAATGATTCTTTGCTGTATTTTGGATACTTTAAAGTTTTCAAATACTACTAATATTACATATCATCGACCCCCATATTATATACATGTTGTAATTAATTAGGAATATTTTATTTTATCAAATCGTTCTGTTATAAATAAAGTACAGTAATTACATTGATTGTAAAATTAATTAAGTAATATAATTTACAGTTATTCCTGCTTCATATGGATGATATCATTGGAACCATTAACGAGAACAGCATTTCACGTAATGACACCGGCGGCTGCAGTGATATAGCATTCACTTCCCCGGAGAACGTGAGTGAATAACTGTTAATAAATTTTACTTCATGACTTATTTGATGATTAAGGGAGACGGTTTTACAAGGTCCGAACATACATCGTTAAAATATTAAGCCACAATTTGAACTATCTAGTTATTGCATTCCCATATCTTCATCTTACATTATATTATTTATTTAAGATCTTTAATGCACTGCATTCTGTACGTGGGCTGTTTTAATGGCAAACAGCGTGCCGGATTGACTCGTGATTGAGCAAAGTTAAATGTGAACTAATACAATCATTAAAAAATAAGAATGGAATATAATACGTAAATAAATGAATATACAAAATTTTATAAATACATTCATTTGAACATACTCGTATAACATTTCGTTACATACTTTTTCGACACCATTATCACTGTTTTGTACGTAATTTTGATGTAACATGAACATTCTACTTTTTTACTCTTGTCTGGCATTCTTCTCTTTCAAGACGAGAGTCAAAATTCAGATCATTCACGTTGACCAAGTGCTGTTTAACAGACGTTAAATATCACCGAAAACTGTTGTTCTTGTAATAAGAGTTTCCTTACGATGTTTTCCTTCGTCGGCAGCTCAGCGACTGAAGCTCAGAGACGCAAGCTTAATGGCATTCCACCACACTTGCAACTTAATAATTAAGATAATGATTTATAAAATATTTAGAGCTCTAAATTTAACCCACTAAGCTTAATTAGTAATTCTAGTTAGGTAAGTTTCAAAATGTGTTAGTGTAGTTCGGGAACTTTCCTTTGACCCGGAACATCTTATGAGATTTCAAACGTAAAGATATATGAAAACTAAGTTTCAAAGCGGCTTCTACGTGGGTACAAACGCTTTCAGACTAAATTAGTTTCCATCTAGCTAGCATACATTCCCTTTCCATTCGCAAAACAATCACTAGACTGGAATATATATTTAAATAAACATTGAATCTAATTTACTATACGTATGTGAATTTATGCTTGAGAAAATAATAATCTCTATGTAATTTAATTGAAATTATACACATACCTAATTCTTTAGTTGTTGTTAGTCCATATATAGAAAAGATTTTTAATTTTTTTTTCTTAAGATCGTTCTAAATCCGTTGCAGCGTATACATCTTCTATTTGAAAACCTTGAAATTGCAGATCGTGCTTGGCCACACTGAAGATGCAGCTATGGAGACGTTAAATCATTTCTACATCGTGTCAGCACATGTGATACCAACACCAGAAGACAAGGAGAATGGCGTAAGTGATCCCCTAAGTAAATATTACGCTATATATTGTGTATGATCCCACATAAATGATATAGATATTTGGAAGTGGGTGGTTCTTTTTAAACATTTATTCATATGTTTCTAATTACCATGTGAATAAAATTTACATCACAAAACAAGTTTCTCTATCCCCACCAGTTTCTTGTCAGTTCTCAGTAGAGGGCGCGTTCATAAACTCTTATAACTCATTATTTAAATTGATTATACAATGCTCCAATTTAATAGAAGTTTTGTAATTAAATGTATCCTGTTTCAATAGGTAACCATAAAATTGGTTAACGGTTTTTTTGATAGTCAATATTCATTAGTGAAGCTGTTAACATGTCGCATAAATCAGAAGAAATTATTACAATTCATTATTCTCCATTGTATATTTATCATAAACATTTGTTATGCTCAGATTGCAATCAGGCATATATATATAAATATTTTTTTATCGCAGCTGGACAGGATTTATAATGACGCATAACTTCGACCTCACCGGAATTATGAACTTACCCTTTACATTATTATTTAACATTTTTTACAACACTGAATTTCATTTGGTTAACAATTTTTTTTTTCACTTAGGCGGTTGAAGAGAGGTTCGCGTCGTTGTGTTACGCTGGCCAGCTCCCGGGCTACACGATGGGCTTCAACGAAAATGGCCTCGTATTCACGATTAACACTCTCAGCCCTTTGATTTTGAAGGCAGGCAACACCCGTGAGTTTCGTTGTCAATAGACCACAGACTATGACGAAATTTTTCATCATATCGGCCTATCACTCAGTACTTACTCTGCGTATGTACACTACCTGCTTTGACAACGGTATTGCGTAACAATATTACGAGATTTATTATCTATTTCCGACTTTTCCTGAGCAACAGTATGCAAAATTTATTATATTGCGGCTTGAAAGTTTAGGAGGTATAACATCTTGTGCCAAAAGGCGAAGAGCGCTGTGTATACATTCTAATTTACGTTACATTTTTATGATTAGATGTGTTACCAGGACTTATATATATATAAATCACTTATGATGATTGCCTGCGTGGCGCAATAGTCTATTCTTTGCCTAAGAACACTTTTGTCTATTGTTTGATTTCGGGACCCCTGAATATTGAAATCGAGATGGCGGTCATAGCTGTTAAGGAATGATAATAATGTATATTGGCAGTCTTATATAAAAGGATAATAGTATAACAAGCGAGCACGCTCACCATCTACAGCCACATTGTCTTTGAATATCACGTGATAATGATTGCCCGTTGCCGATAGAAAAAAACCCATCGATGAATATGATCAACCCAATACAATGCTATAGTTATGAAACCTTTTTAAATAAATACACGAATAATAATTCATAGCACGACTATTGTTTTTATTATTAAGATATTAACTGAAGCAATATTCTTCAAACAGCTCGCACCTTCATAACGCGCGCGTTATTGGCGTCGAGAACCCCCGCCGAGGCGGAAAAAATCCTCCTGGACGAGGGGCTTGGCATTGGCAACGGGTTCTCCACGAACATGATATGGACTGATAAGAAGGGGGACCGCCAACTGGTGAA
The DNA here is from genome assembly GCA_018245475.1 of Pharmacophagus antenor. Lineage (NCBI taxonomy): Eukaryota > Metazoa > Arthropoda > Insecta > Lepidoptera > Papilionidae > Pharmacophagus > Pharmacophagus antenor. Next base: position 13,670 of record DWQX01004416.1, read on the forward strand.
CATAGAGGTGGCGCCCGATCTAGACGGCGATAGGTCCACTTTAAATGTACAAAAATATACCAATGAAACACTGATGCATTGTAATGCGTAAGTATGACAATACTATAAAATATACTGTTTCATTTAAACAATTAATGATATATCATATTAACCGTTTAACTGCGAAACAAATTTTGTGAACATATTTCAAAAATGAGGAAACGTACTCTAAGTAAAAAAAATAATAAAAATTTGTGAATCATGAGAAAATTATATTTCAAAAAAGTTATCGTATGATACGGTAGTGCAACCAGCTAAAATTCACACCAACTTAAAAAAACAAACAGGAGCGCAGTTACTCTCTTTCCAACTTTAACACGAATAAAGATGAGCGCTATCGCGCTTCCCACAATATAAGCATATAACCAGAGGAACGCTATCACGCTTCTCCGCACTCAAATAGTTAACAATAATATAACAAAAATGTTTAATGATATTTAATCTGGACATCAATTTTTTCATGTACTTGTGATGGATATGCAAGTCATAAGGCATAATTGTGAGACGTTTATATACGTCATAAACAGTAATTAAATACTGTTGTCATTTTTATAGATTGGTAGTGGGTTTCCCTCAATAGAGTTCGTACTTAATCTAGACCGTTAATTGGCCGTCACAACAGCATTGCTGTATTCTAGCAGTAATGCATGAGAGCCTTATTGTCACTTGACATCCGGTGAAATTGAGGTCAAATATTACCTCATTGCTGATAAAAAAATAAAATATATTATATCTGTACCCTTGACGGGCGGCCTCTTCATTTCATATATTAAAATAATTAAATTACGTAGCTTGTTTAATCCATTACACGAAATACTTACTAGGTTGCTTCACTTCTTGTTTCATTTATTTAATTGGCATTCACAGTAAATGATTCGTTCTATGCTTTCTTACGAAGAAATTCTACAATTTATTAATTCTTTGTTCTATTATAAATAACTCGAAAAATAATAAGTAAATTATAAAGCTACATTAATATTGTCATTATCATTAATAATACTCTTAACCTAATCTATCTTTAATACGTAGGTGGACATTGCCAAGTCGATATTAAGCATTGAGATTGTTTAAGGCTTCTTCAACTTAATCTCGTGTCAACTATTTATTTTTTTTTAACTGCAACATATAGATACCTACGTCAGCAAGTGCAGCAGGTTACTGGCGACATCATAGACAGCAGCATGACTCGTATGAAGGCAATAAGGCAACACCCACCGCCGCAGACTAGGTGCGACATTGAAGAAATACTATCGGACACAACATACAAGGACTATCCAGTCTACCAGACCAAACTAGATGCTCCTATACAGACAATTGCCTCTGGTGCGTTTTCATTTATTTGCATACTCACTTCATCGCTATAAATATATATATATATATATATATT
>DWQX01004417.1:0-15090 GCA_018245475.1 Pharmacophagus antenor
CCACGAAATCCGAGGGATTTAATGTTAAGTATTTCCATATCGAGGTGTAAATTAATTTTTATAAAATTAACAATAAATTGCGATTTTCATGAAGAATTCTCATCACTTTTGTGTTTTGAACTAACAGATCCGGAAAATTTTGTACCACCTAACAATCGAAGTATGTCGTGTTACCAATCCTAATTTTCCAGGATAATCTCATTGTATGGCTTTTATAAAATCTTCAATTTTTGCAATAGTGCCATCTAGTGGCACTTTATTAAACTATACATAGTATACATAATCCGATGGGAATGTTTTATGTGTCCGAATGAAAAAGTACCTCAAATTTAAAACAAACGCAGACTCTTTAATATTTAATAATTTTCAAGATACAGAGTTTTTCAACCACATCGAAAGAATGTCTGGCTAGATTCGAAAGATGGTAGTTGCTTTTAGTTTTATCGACACATTACGGCTTCATCGGACACGAAATAAATTTTTGATGTTCAAGTATAATATAACCGTTACAATCGGTGATTATTTAAGATTATCATATTTATATGTGAAATATTGTATAGGCATAAACGTGTATCAAATTTATAACCTCATCATTGAATACCCCGCACACTCGAAAAGACTGAAACTGTCAGTTTCGTATTCTGTTCTTGTTTACAATTTTGTATAGATGTACTTCTAAGTTGAAGTGCGACTTATATATTTTAAAAATAGAATGGGTAAAAGGAAATGTTGTTTATTATTTTAAACAGCTATCACAATTTAATGTCAATAATTTTAGTTAGTTATGCAGAAACAACTTCACGCCTGTCACCTTCCACGGTCCAATAGAAAATAGTCAATTCACGTCGTTTGTGGTGTCTTTGAGGTATCGTTAACGCTCCATCTCCACGGTCCGATGGGCATGGGAGCGGCACGAACCGCGCCATTCGACTCGCTTTGTTCTTCTTCCCACTCGTTACTGTCCTTTGTTGAGTCGACGCGTTTACGAAATTCGGAATGTCTCGGCGGACTGGACACATCCAACGCGGAATTCCGAACGCCGAGTAGCGTTCAGTCGTGCTATTTTTTTTTTGTTCATTTTTTTTTCGTTACTCGCCATACCATTAAGAACTAGTGTTGTACAAATGCAGCATTAGTATGCGACGCTTTTTGCTTCAACCGTTTGCCTAGGAAGCGAGCGGGCGCGAATGGCAACATTCCCGGTGCCCCCGGCCGCGTCCTGGTTGCCCATTCGCGTCGGCTTCCGAGAACGGGCGCGCCGAGATCCGCAACGCCGGCCTGCGACCTTCCCCCGGCACTCGTTACCCGCTTACGTCCATCGCCTACACGGCCCCATTACTGCGCGCCACAATGAACCGATGATCATTAGAAGCCGTCCCATAGAATGCTGCAAGTGGACAAGACGTCAGTTGCCGCGGCGCCATCCATCCGACAACGCTGGCGCAAGCGTTCGCTTTACTAACTTTCCGATAGTAATTCTTTCAATAGTTTTATAATAATCAGTGAGTGATGTTTCGATACTTTGATCTGTTGATCGATTACGTTTCGGTTCATTAGGGACATGCGTGACGTATTCGTAGATTTGTGGTTCATTTGTGTCGCGTGTTGGCAGCTGTTGACAAACGGGCCTGAGTTTCGGCAAACTAACAACTAATTAGTGAGCGCTAGGTTAAAAATAACTAATGTTTGTAGGGCTATGCGGTTCGCGGGCTATTGTTAATTATACTGAACTGTAACTTCGATAGGTATTTTAATTATATTTGCTTCAGGTTCGGCGATTTTAGCGTTATAAAGAGTCTGTAACATTTTTATATTTTCGTCTTACCACATTTTCGACATTCATTTTGTATTTTTAGATGTTGATAAAATGGCTCCCATTTGTTTAACTCACACTGATTACAATTTTTTTTTCATTACCAACAAGACATTTATTAATAGTGGACGATAATACAAAATTATTCATCACTATCAAACTTTTATTACTGTCTCGTTGGATGTTTATGATATAACTTTTTCACGATATTAAAAAATAACCAAAATTTAAGTTCCTAATGAGCAAAAATGACTTAAATCATGGATAGTTTTAATTTACTTTTATACATATCGACAAATTACTTATATTTCTATTTCTTACATATTTTTTTTTCTATATGAAAATACAGCGGTCAAATTTGCTCACTGCGCCCTTTTTATTGGTTATGGCTAAGAATATTCAGACATCGATTGCACCCAATGTTAAGTGATAATATGTTCCGCAGTCATGTGAGAACCGAAATCCTTCTGGCTCTCACATGTATGACTGCGGATCACAGCAATGCCATTATACCGGCAGATTGACATTGAAGGTGGTAGCTAGATAGGCGAATTTGAAAAATCCTACCACTACCCAGATTCCACTACTCTGGGTTCGGGAAGCCACGGCGGCGGTCACTCGCACGTGAGGGTTTTTTTTTCTTTTCGTCAATTTTAAAATTCGAAAATCGAGAAATTGTCTCGTACATTTGCTTCTAATTTCCAACTGTTGCTCCTGGCCAGTTTTCTTGCCTTTTACGGATAATTACTATGCAGCCACAACGGCTCGCCGTTTACGGTGTGAAATTTTGACGCACACGTCAACCGATTTAACGAGGCATACATTATTCATGCATCACACCCCGCATGTTCGTTTGTGAGTTTATAAGATTTGCTAGTACATACATTACCTTGAATGTGTAGTATCGCATCACGAATATCTACTTCGTTCTACTCTGCGACTAGATTGACATAGATAAGAGCTATTTAAGTGCATGTTGCATTGTTACATTATTTTCTTATAATTAGATACGTGTATAAATATTTCAAGCAATTATGACCCTAGATATTAAATTGTTGACTTCGCATTATCCTATTAATAAGGGTCCAATATGTGCTTCGTAATTTCATGAATATATTTTGTTTCCATTAAAATATATATATGATGTCTTGAAAGATTTTCAGTATGACCTGTTAGAGTTTTTCTTTTTAAAGAATAAAAAGTGATAAATCAATCAAGTAAATCCTACATAATTTATATATGCACCTGTTACTTTACGGAAGTCCACGACTTAACAACAAAAAAAAATTGTTAACTTCCGCCTCTTTTGAATCACAAATAATACTACAGAATTACAATTTTGTGTTATTAAATAAATCCTACAATTAATTCACAATTCATTTCCTTTCTGAAAATTGTTTAGTAAAGTATTTTTTTTTCTCCTGTATGTATTCGTAAAGGTTTCTATTAGCGGGTAAGTTCATTTGAAAGTTTTCATTCACACTTTATTTGTCACCATGTCGTACCGCCTTACAATTTAACATAATCGTGTATTAGAATAGGCCTATGACTTTAAGTTTTAAGTGCAAAACTTAGACCAATTAATTCAAATATACCAAAATCCAAACACTGAATTTCGGCATGAACTTTATTCAATGAAAAAGTTACAATCAAAAATGTACGAAACAACTTTGGTAGGAACAAGCAAGGTCGGCTCCGAGTAAACTTTTGGAGGCATAATATTATCATTGCCCGACGCGTTTCACTGAGCCGACCGAACAAAAAAAACTTGTCGCGAACGATCAATCACAGCTCTGTCACCGCGGTGTGATCAAATCATAGAGATATCACAATAAAGTAATCGATTCTGATGTTACGATATTATTATAATATCTCATGTTACGTACGATATCCGTTTTCGCATATAATCTTTTTACCAGATTTTTATAGTTTCATTTTTAATATAATTCTTTAAAACTTTTGTATGTCCATTATCCAGAATACGATCTCCGTCTTTAATTAATCCATTCTAATGTATACTTATTATTTAACTGTTTCTAGCTCTCTGTCTTTGCAAATCGTCTAAGTAGCCACAACATATGGCCTATTTCTGTCGCCGAAGTTTAGCGTTGCAAAAATTAATTTAATTCAGTCCATAAGGCGCTGCAGCTAATGAAATTACTTGTGGTAAACAGACTAAATATTTTAAGTGTCAAAATGAATACCGTATTAGAGTGATGTGTGAAAATCCTCACTGGAATGTTAGCTCTCAATGTTATGTTAGCTTATTACTAGTCTTCGGACTCTTCGTTGAATAACAAAGTCAATTTCTTACTGTCTTCATCACGCTGATAGATTTTATGATTCCCCAGTTACTTATATACATACTACAAATTATAAACAGCTAACATGTACTTCGACAATATTGATGCATGATAGAAAAATGTTGCATCAAGTTAAAGAATTTAAATATAGACTATGAAAAGAAAGAAAGACAGACATTGAAGAAGAAAACAGAGGGTGGATAGTAGATAGAAAAGGCGTAACTATCGAGATAACGGATAATAGCGATAAAAAAATACACATATTGCCTAACTATCGGGCGAAGATAGAAAAAGAAAATTTGTTGAAATTTCCTAACTAAGCCATATTGCTAGCACAGTCACTATCCTATTTAGGAACACAGAAAAAAAAAACATACGTATTTTAAAACACAACTTTCCGCTTACTGGCAAACGATCCATAGTTTAGGAGTTATTAATGGGTGATGCGACCTTTGATAGACTTCCGCCCACTCGTATAGGCGCCGCCTACAGTATTAGCAGTGAATAGCACTAATTTAGACCTCGAATTAGCGGCGCCCATATCTTGTGTAGCTTCCTATTGATTTAGATTAGCTAGCTAAGTTAGGGATTAATCAACGGCGGGTTTATTAAGATTTTCATCGGATAGTTTTCTTTATTGGACTTTAAGAAGACTTGATTAATATATTATAATACATGATGTTAAGTAATAATGAAGCTGTAGAATGTAAAGAGCTTTATAGTCGGAAATCAGCATTGCTATTTTGGCGGTAGGTTGATATTGGCGGTGATTGCTATTTAGACAAATTCCAAAACAACCTACCACTATCTAAACTTCACTACATATGTGTTCCGAGAATCGAACCCGCGACTTAAATATGTACAAAGTAAGTAGTTTTACTGTTCGCCATGTAGGCAGTCGTGTACACCAAGAGGTGACGTAAAAGGAATTAAATCTGCCATGTACTCCAATTATAAAATAAGATAATGGACAATAAATAAATGAATGAAGCTTTTTAGGTTAGCAAGCATGGTCAGTATTATTAGATATCTTATGAATAAATACTTAAATCAAAGAGAGTAGTTTAACAGTGCAATTTATAATTTTCGGTAGTTAGGTCGTCCCCACTTCACCTAATTGCTTAAAGTCGAACGATGACGTCATTTTGCACGTGCGAACCACTGTGAACAAGTTATCTGCAAAGTTAAATACTTGTACACGCGATGTACAAATTGTAAAATTCAGTCATTATTGTCACATACATGAAATATCATAATTATGGTCGTAACTCTTGCCACCTTGACACGCGTCTCTTCGTGTACGCTTAACAAGTTAAATAATGTATTCAAAATGTAACAACATAAATACAAATATCATGTTATGGTCACATCGTTATTGCTAATGTATTATAGTGGAAAATGTGTCTTTGTATTTCACATAAACTTACATATCATTAAAAAATCGTATCATATTATCGTTTTTAATTATCCACTAAAAATTAACAATACATAAAATACATAGATTCGAATCATGTATTCGCTTTTAGTCTTGTTGAGGACTTTTACAATTTGATCGGACTTTGACCTTGCTAATTACGAATCCGCAAACCTAAATATTTAAAAAAAAACCACAACGACTGGTAACAGACGGCTTTGAGGAGATTTTGTAAGAAGTAAGGATAATCACAAAGAAACGGACGTTGGGAAACTATTGCTAAACTTGTTTCAAAAAGTACACTAAAAATTAAATGATGTATTAAAAAAATATGGCATGACTTCTTAACGTCTTTTTTTAAATTCTGCTAATAATATAAATGTTCAAATGTTACCAATTCAACAAATATGATATGTTTTTACATTATTTGACAATTTTAGAATGTTGCGTTAAATAGTATGTTTCCTTTCTATCCATACAAAGAAAGTTGTATAGAAAAAAAAAACGTTTATACAATAATTATCGTCATCAGTTTTAACACTGTTCTGATTTCGACACAGTGTTGTCTTTATTTAAGTGAAAATGGGTTAATGGTGTTTGTCGAGAAACACGTGAGTGTAACCGATGTAGTGTGTTGACGCCCACTGTGACAAATAGGCTCTTTCATTTGTGTATCGAATAAACTGCCATTAGTATTGAAAGAGTACTACTGTCTATCAAGATAACTGTTAAATGTATCTGTTAGTCAATAGATTTACACATATCTGAAAGCATCTGGCTTTGAGATATATGTAAAGTCATTGAGTAGCGCTCTCTTGAACCAGCTGAAATATATGTTTCTAATTAGGGCATACATATATCATACCTAGTGGTCAATAACTATTCTAAAATATCTAAGAATACAAATATTAAATTATCTAGCCTAAATTTTAATCGGAAAACTCAATTATAAAATATATATAAATAAGAGTTTACAATATAGTAGTCTGTTAATTTCAAACGTGAGCGGGCATTTTATCATGTGTGGATTGATAGATCTAAAAATATCCTTGAATTGTTTTACTTCATTTTAAAAAATTTACAATAACTTTAAAGATGGCACGACCTTCTTTTTATAAATTTCGCATTTTGGTTAAGGTGCACACGAAGCATAGGTATTTCTGAAATCCAGTGAAGTTGTCAACAGGGGCCAATTTGCGTATTATGAAATATTAGCGGAAGTGACCACCTGACGGGAATAGCACGTAGCTCTCGCCGGATCTGTAGTGCGACCGCACTATCATCCACCGACGAGCGCCTGTACCAAAATAATCAGTCTACTCCTAGCCGCAGTCCGACCACTACTGTCCACAATCTGAACCGTCGCGGCTTTTATACCACACACCAGGGATGGCGTCCGTGCGCACGCGCTCTGCATCCCCTAAATCCGTCTCTTTCTCCCCCGTACTCGAGAGAAAGTACACCGTCGAATGCGGACCTTCCAGTCCACCGGAGCTTAGCTGTAAGGATTGGAGGCGGTACTTTAATGATTTCAGCTCGTATTTAGGTGAGTATATTTGTTGATGTGATTTTCGCATGATTTAGGTCGCTTTTATAGTTTAACCTTGTTCTATTTCGATTTTGTGTCAGTGACGCGGTTGGGAGTTGACAGCACGCAAGGAGATCGCGTAATAGTAGCAAATAGCTGCTATATTCTATCCCGTAACGTATTTTGAATAGTTTTTTTTTCACACTATTTGCTATAATTTAAAAACACATTTTCTGTAAAAAATCCATATATTAAAGTACTATAGTGCTTTTGACAATTATGTCTCATATTAGTTACCAAAAAGGTTTTCGATAAATTTGAAAAAAGAATAAACAGTTTATAGTACCTCAACAAATCAAACTAGTCGCATCCCAGCCTCATCGCCCATGCAATAGACGGAAACTTTACTAAGGTTACACAAGGATGTCACTCTGATTAATCTCAGTGCTGAAAACCTTTGTTGTGCGTTTACAGATAGAATAGAATAGATGGTTGGCTCTATTTTACCATATCTAGACTGGACAATCGTTTATGAATGAAAGAGGTGACTGATTATTTCAGCCAGACCAGCTCCCGCCAAAAGCGCACATCCTGGAACATGGGGCACGCTATAGCGTTGTGAAATTATTCACTTAATATTTATTTCTTTTAGGAATGCCAACAACAACAGTTACATTATAATAATAAACAGAAACTTACAAAGTTAATACAGTCGTTCTAGATTTTTCTAGAAATTACCTTACCTACATCGCTAGGCCGCGAGTACCGCAAGGCATGTTATGGGCAGACGTATCACTAACCATTGTATGAATTTTCAGTGAGTATCGTCGCTTCATCGTATAAAAATACATTACTTTTACGCTTGCTTTAATTTAAACATCTCCGGTGAGGGAATTCTTCAGACTATTACCAAGAATAAAAACTTTTGAGGACTAGCGGCTTCCGCCAATCCAGGCCTAGACTGTTAAGCTGTAGGAATATAGGCCTTTAGTCCATAGTAGTGGGAAGGTAAACTACGAGCAAATTTACGTATCTACTTATGTACGTGTGTACGAAGCAGCCTTCGTGACGCAGTTGCGCAGGCTCCGTTTGTGTTTTAACACAGAGGTCCCAGGTTCGACTCCGAGGCCACACGTGTAGTGGAGTTTTGACAGTGGTAGGGTTTTATCGAATCTGCCTGGCTAACGTTCTTTGACAACCTGCCGCGATAAGAATATCGCTGTGTTCTAGCAGTCATGGTCATGGAAACCAGAGGCGCTACTCCCTTACAAGCCCGAATAACTGGCATAGCGCATTTATGCAATATAGTGCACTAATATTAATAAATCTCAATTGTTATAAAGACTAAACACGGCCTTAAAGATATAAAAGAAATTGTAAAATCACGTTATGTGTAAATGTTTTTTATATACATGTGTGTGTAAAAATTCCCTGCGGGCACGCAACTAACGAGAGCCAAATTTTGGCCGATCATAGTTCACCATTTACGGCCTTATTGTCAGTTAATATCATGTGAAATCGAGGAAAAAACATCAAGTGTTACTCGTCGAAAAAAGTACAATTAATCTCAATTTTTCATTGTTATTACATTTGTAATAATATGAGGAGTAATATGGACTACAAATAGTTATTTGGCTAGTACTTATATGTTAACAAGTACAAAAAAAAAACAAAATTAGACTGTATTTTTGGAAATTAAAAAATATATCATTTAAACGTTTTGTAGCACTATAAATTAGGATAAAATGTAGTACTAAGTGCATTTTTATATGCATAGGCATTTACATGAATTGATATTCCGTGGTAGTTAATATTCAGTTCGACATTTTTGCCGCACTGAAAACAATAGGCGTCAGCGTACCCGGAGCATTTGCCGTGATTAAATTGAAAGGAGGTTCTGTTGCGATACGGGAATTATATTATTCTTCCATCATTTGTATTCTCTACATTTCTTACTTTTTTTAGTGCGAAGTTAATCATAAAAAAATTAAAATATTAATCATTTTATATTTACGTGAATATAGTACATTTAATAAAACGAAATTTTACGTGTTTCATCCTGTTTATTTTAACAATTTATTACTCTGTTTCCTCCCGTGACCATGAGTGCTGTAGATCATTCGGAACGACTATTTATAAATAGCTAAAAGCGATTAAAACTGTTAAAATTAGCTTTATTAAATTCAATACACAAAATACAGATTCGAAATGGTCGGTAGTGGATTAGAATTGTAATGTTTCTACGGAAGTTGTATTTTTTTTAATAATGAATAAGGAGATTATTTCTTTTTTATTGTTTTTTTTTTAATGCATGACGGGTTGCAATGAGCTTATCGATTATATTCGGATTCCTAAAATCTTTTTTTTTAATTACTCGTACCTTTTTCTAAGTGGATTGTATTAACATTTCTTATTCCTTTCACGCATTACTCAAGGATATTTTCTAAAAATACATTAAACATGTGTCAACGCTAAGTACGCATAAGAAGTATTTTCAAATCGTACAATATTACCATCACCATCGGCCCAATTAGGTATACTAACAAACATACCCAAAACGTTTTACTAAATGTCATGGAAATTTTTCGCCCATCCCCTCTTTACGTACTCCCACCAATCCCACTACTATCAATATTAAACGTTACGTAACAATCACCTGATAAATATTCTCAGTATTATTTATATCCAATGGTATAAAGCTCAAAGCACGCGTTGAAGTGTAAGCGAGACGAATTCCGTTTGATGCGCGTCATCCCACAACGGGCCAGTCTTCATTGTCCGCAGCAACGTCTACATGTATCTCACACCTAAAAGCGCTTTAGGCGCTCTACTTTATTCATACTAAAACCTGATCTAATTGCTTTATGATCGTTAGAGACATTAATACAATATATATAACAATCCTTATCTCGAATATATTAAAACTCTTGATGTCAAATACACATAAAGCGTATTTTGAAATCGTTACACAATAAACATTTTTTTTTTATTTAGATATGAGATTTACGATCTCAAGCTATCACATGTTCCAATTTTGATATGGAGCAAGGCAAATCTAATCATAAAGCTAAGTCTTTCAAAATTATTTCTTTTACATGTGATATAATGAATGGTTGAGATTAAATTAAAATATATTTTTGTTTTAGGTCATGTGTTATACAAACTACATATTAATAATATATAGTTTGTATAACACAACATTACATATATACATATATAAGATTATATATATATATACATATATAAGATAACACTACATTACTTAAGAGATTTCAATATTGCGTTTTTATAATAATTTTGTTCATAAAATTATTTATAAACACATTCATGTAAATTGATTGAAATGCGATTATCGTCAATCATCAATAATATAATAAAGTAAAAACGTTAAGGAAATAAAAATATTACGTGAACAATGAGAGAAGCAATTTTTGCGGCCGGCGCTTGACTCGAGGTGAATCAGTATAACATTAGTCCATAACAGAGTCGCCCGCGCCTCCTTGCCGACTAAGGGCAAAGGAGATATTTAAATTTAGAATCCATCGCCCTTTAGTCTTTTTTTTTACTTTTTTTTCCAAAAAGTGCTTTCGCGCGAATTTGTTTCGGCCAGTGCGGTGCTAAAACATCGTGTGTGAGGTGACGTTCGTATTTTAATTTAAAAATGTCGAGAGCGCATTATACAGTTAACGATGATGTTTACGGGAAGATTTTAAAAACAAAAACAAACGCGGATGCAGATTATGCAGAAGTCTTCGAAGCTGTTGAAGGATTAGGTATTAAGAACCATATTTTTATATTAAGAATCTATTAAAAATTTTTTGAGCACTGTTGTCTGATATTTAATATTTATTCATTGAACATGACATTTAATAATCATTTCTATAAAGTTACAATTGTGGTGAATAATTTTTAATTTTTAAGAATACTAGAAAGTATTATACGGAACCGAAAACAATGTAATATCTGAATTTATTTCACAACAGCGTTTAAAAAACTTTAATGTACTCCCGTTCAAAGCCTCGTCGACTGATAAAAACAGTAAGACTTCTTTCTTTCACTTGTTGGGTGTCGTTCACGATATTACATAATGATTTTATTTATATTAAATTTTAATTGGGCTACACATTTATACATATTATATGTTTATACATGTAAAATTATTTAAAATAAATGTTATTAAAACTGCCGTTTCGGTTCGTAAATATTAGAGCCCATTATTACTCGTACAAAGATTAATATTTTATATACAAGCATCGCGACGAACTTATGTTGTTTTGATTGAAATTGGTTTTCTGGTTGCGGAAATCAAACAATACTACGTTCTATGTATATTTTTACCATTGTAACGTTTCGTAATATTATTTTTTTTTATTTATTACTATTCTTTAATTCAGTTGTATGCACAGAAATAAAAATACAACGATTAACAAAATAAAACGAAATTTATACAAAGAGATGTCTTTCAGTGAACCTCGATAAAAAAAAAATATCTTTGTATGTGTAATTAAATAAAAATGAAACTTTAGACTCTGAGAAAGGTGTGATAATCGATTATAATTATATGGCGATTTCGAGGGACGTCGGTCTGTGGTGCAAATCAGCCGCCGCCTGGTCCCGGGGGCGTAAGAAGACCAATGAACTCGTCCAAACGAAAACTAGTTTACGGACCGCACGAAGCGAAATGAGGGAAACTTTGGCAATGTTAACGCGACGAACACGTAACCACCGGTACATTTAACGAGGTGAAATGAAAGTAATCGGACCGATAATCGTACTGGCAATTCGAATAACGAAATTTAAAAGTATACACTGTAAAGTTATATTTTTAAACTTGGAGCAGGCGCAAGAGCGAGCGGTTTACGTGATTTAAAATTATGTATAAATTCAAATTCAAAATTTCTTTTATTCATACCAGTCTTCTGTGTAGCACTTCTTGAAGGCAATAATCAAAAGACGGCAATGCCCAATCGCCCGCTCTTCGCGACTTCTTAAGTGGTTTTAACTGAGAAGAAGAAATGGCGCAACGAAATCCCCGGCAGCACGCCGTGTCTGAGCGTAAACTATGAAATATTACTTGTGAATAAGGAGCCATGCAGTTATGAATCAGTGTTTGAGGTTTAAAAAACAAATACATTAACTCTAATCTAAAACACGTCTGTTATATACTTAATTATATTACTGTAAAATTCAAACATTAATTAATAATTATCGCTATATAAAATCATTTGCGTGAATTAATATTTTCGTAATACGATTCACGGCTTTCAATTTGTTTTACTTAATTATTATTTTAATGTGTGCATATAAACAGCTCCTTTTTTTTTTCCTAAAATTTGCGTGGTAAAATTTGATCCATATCATCATTATTTTTCAATTAAATAATCAGCTCAGCCTTAACACCATAAGCGATATTTCATTTATTAATATAATTTTATATGTATTTAAATTATTTACACTTGGGCTTACCTTTTCATCATTATATTGACAATGTTAGTAATGAACAATCGATACACGTTGACATTTGACCACATTATAAATTGTTAGCTGTCGCCAATTGGCGGTCACCGGTGACCTCTGGAATGTAACGTGAAATGTTACACATTTGATAAAGACATTTGGCATTAAACCCTCTTTCGCGCATTAAAAAAAAAATTAATATATAAGTATTAATACGCGATAAATCAAAATACACTTGAAGATAACAGGAATAGAAATTAAAAACACATTCATTTTTTAATTTATATGCAATTATTTTTGCGGGCATGTTTTATGTTGTCGTAAGACCGTTGGCGCCAATTAAATGTCCCTCGCTTTACACCCAGCAGCGTGACATCACTTGTTAAATGATTTACATCGTTGTTATCTATTTATACCGTTTGGTCGAATGCGTCCACCAAAAATGTCCGTTTCCTTTCTTTATACGTGACAAAGGTTAACATGTTATCTTGTTCCATTACGGTGTGATCTGTGTACATTTAACGTGAATCGTTAAAAAGTGTTTTGAGTGAATAGAACTTATCTTACAATATTGTAATTATTTATTAGGATTTTCTTAACACGTATCACATTAGGCGTATTTGACACCTAGTTAAGGTTTTGTGAAAGGTGTTTTAGGAAAGGAAAAATCGACTGCCAATATGAAGATATTTTCGAATCTACACGTTTACTGTCACGTGTCACGAAATGACATATGAAAAAGTTTTGACCATTCGTTATTTCAAATAATAACTTTAAGCTTAAAATAATTATATACAATTTTAATCCAAATCAAAATTTACTTAAACTGTTAATTGCCGAATAAAGGATTGTCAAATTGTATTCTGTATACGCTTCACTAGACCTCAAGGGTAAATATTCAAAATACGCTCTGGCAGAGAACGTGTTAAGATTGAAAATAATGTTTGATTTTGGGCCTATTCGTAACTTTATTCATACTCTGTGCGCATTTTTTTATTGAATTTCTGTCTATTGTTGATTAGTTCGATATTTTTTGGTAAAATCTTATTTTTACTTCCATCGATCGTGATGGAAACCATTCGCTTCTAGTTAAATGCAGGAATCGTCCATGTTTACGTTACAGTTAAATTCCTAGTCGGAGAACAGCATTCACTTTTAATACCCTTAATGTTTGTTATCTTCTAATAATAGAAACACTTAAGCTCTTTGTATCCATACAGGCAGATCTCTATATAAATAATCAGTAAATGTTAGACGAATAGTGCCTTTGAAACAAATTAATTTTCATTTGTACTCACAATTTTTACAAGTATTACCCTTCTTTAAAGTCTTGGCTACTACAGCTAAAATTTTAGCACTATTTTGTACGTTTTTATTATATTATTGTAATAAATCGTTCATGATGATAGATAATTGTTCATTTACCCACATCCTATTCACAGATTATAGTTTCGTTAATAATGAAAAATTAATGAGATTAATACGAACATAGAAACTATACCTATTTTATTTACCCTTTGATTACTGTGGGCGCCTCTAATCTTACGGCATAGATTAGTAGATTTTTGATACTTAAATGCATTCAGTTCAAGTATATAAAGTTTTTTTAATTATAGATTTCCACAAAATTTAATTTCTACACAAAAGTTACAGGTCGTAGCTTCTTTCAGTATGGTGCGTTCATTACGTACCAAAGTCTGCCCTTGTCACAGTGTTAAGTTAAAATACGTTTATTTTTCATTCCAGACGCCCTCCTCGCCGACCTCCAGAACTCTATAAACCCGGGGCGCGTCTCAAGTCCCGGTGCTAGAACAGGATCACCTGGTGCAAGGACTACATCCCCGGGGAGGGCGGTTTCGCCTATTGGCAGAGGCGGCTCGCCAGGCCGCCTCAGCTCTCCCGGCGGCAGCGTCAGTTCGCCAACATCCACCGGCTACGGTTCCATTAACGGCTCCAGGAATATAACATCGGAATACAACAAACCAAGCTCCGTAAGTTTTTATCCAGGCATTTATGTTCAATGATCATACAATTCTTTTTATATCATATATCCATCCAATCATACGTTAATAATGATTATGATTGAGTAGATAAATAAAAGAACAGCTACAAAGGTTTATTGCTTTCATTGCGGTTTGGTACAATGTAACTGAAATATAAGTTGCTAACATTCTTTTTAATGCATAACATTGTCTTTCAACAACGGCTCTTAACCTATTGCTATTCGGATCCATTCTGGTTCAGCTATTTATTTAAGTTTGTCTACTCAACGTTTGGCATAAAGTATGCAAATATTGAAGCAGAGTCTATGTCGCTTAACGTATGAAATGCGCATCCATTACAAAGCAAAGGTTTCCAAGTAAACGATGAAAAGTGATACGCTAACAAAACGGTTAGAGATCATGCTTAGACCATATCAGCGTATTGTATGACTTCTGCGTAAGGAAATATTCCAGGTATGAAATAGACTTAAGCATAGACACGGACAGCACCGAATCGACCACAATGCATTTCCAATATTTAAATACGACTTGTTTGTACATAATAGAAGTTATAATGTACCAATTATGTACAA
>DWQX01004418.1:0-15086 GCA_018245475.1 Pharmacophagus antenor
TTATGTATTTGACCGTACATAATAATCGAAGTGGTCAGGTGGTTATTTGTCGTTGGCTGTGAGTGTGGTTACATTACGGTTTCTGGGTTGTTAATTATATTATTCAGTTAGAAATGTTTATTATTCAGGATTTCTTATTCTCCAAATGTCATCAATCGGAACGTCAGGTCAGGACTCTATCTCAACTCGGCAACAAAAATAATATTTCCAAGAAACTCGGTCTGAACTATGAGCGGTGTGAGTCCGACTCGTAGTCGACTATTTATTTGTATCTATTAAATACTAGGTACTTTTGATATTGATTGCAATGAGCAAATAACATTGGAAATAGAGGAAGCCCGCATAACTTCGCTGATAAGTGGGGAAGACTGTCAAATCCCGTTTTAAAAATATTATAAGTAAGTCATCGTAAGAACAATAGCAGGAGATAAAACTGGAAATAATAACTAGAAAATATAAGAAACAAAATTAAGAAGTGTGATATTTAAATGATTACATTTTAAGTAACAACAAATAAGTAATAACAACAAATAATTAAGTAGAGATTAGATAGAATAAGAAAAATGTGAATAAATAAATGGGACGTCTTCTTTATTTAAGCGCGAAGTATGCTAGAAGGGAATGGAATGTAAAAAATAGTATAAAAGGTAATGGAAATGTATAAAAGGGAGAGATGAGAATGGACGCAGAGAGAATGCGAGCGAGAATAAACTGTAAGAAATTAAATAATTAGGAAATTGACTAGGTCCTGTCAAAAGTGAACAGGGGGAACGGGTATTAATAATAATGAAAAAAAACATTGGAACGATTTTTATATTTTCCTCGGAAATTGGAGCTTAACATTTCGATATAACTTCTTGTAGACGTCACAGGAAAGGGTTAAAAAGAGAATTTTGGATATTGAACTCCACAGCAGATTCGGAGTTGCTAATTATTTACTAAAATAATTAATAAACGTTTGTTCAAAAATTTAAAACACACAATTATGCATTAAAAAAACATAATTCGGCTACTGTACCTAACGGAAGTTAATTTAAATAATAAATTAAATGAAAATGACATTAATTTACATTTACAATCAACACAAAGGATAAAGATATTGGTTAGTTAAATATAAAAATAGTATATAATAAGGGCGGAAACCCTGGTGGATTTTTAATCTGTTTATTTGCCGATCGTGATGCATTGCTATGGTATTATGACGTAATGAGTGCGAGTGAGATATACATATAATTACCTTACCAGTACACCAACGTCGCAGATTGAAGAAGTGTCGATTTATCAAGTATTTACTTTTCCAGTCTGTAGTCGTACTAATGTCAAAAAGTAATACTTATAATCTGCGATTGCTTTTTTTGTGGAAAAAACGTTTTATTAAAAATACTAGTATGCTCCATACGATTTTTAAAATTATACTTTTTCAATTTCATCACTTTTACTTTTAAATATGGGTTAAAATGATAAAAGAATTGATTAATATGATATTTCTTCTATAGTTATCAACTACACAACTACACGCTAAAAATTATTATTGATAGTTTCGCTTTGCGAATGTTAGGTCGTTTTTTTTTTCTTTATATAAAATGGCAATAGCTCACGATGTTAACACTAAATTTACGGAAGCTATCATTTTGACGGGTGAAATACAGATAAAAAATTCCTTTCAATAATATGCCTTTTGACTTTTTAATTTTTTATATACTGCCTCTGGCAACATTGTTCTTTACATTTTATTGAAAAACAGGAAAAATAACAATACAATAATTCACAAAATTACTACAGGCTTGTAAAGAAAACCAAAGAAATACGCCGGTAACATTGATTCTCATATGCTCATACATACCATAACACAGCTAGTTCCGATGTTATATATCAAACAAAAGCGGTGAGCTTACTAAACAGTTCGTTTGGCGGGAATTTGAGCATTGACAACATTTCAAATTTAGAATAAACAGATTGACTTAAGATGGCGGCACACGCTTGCGTGTCATCTCTCACGTAGTCTATCGACCAAACTACCAGCTCTAGAAACTAGTCCCGGAATTGGGTGGTATCGCGGCTCGCAGTCGTGTGTACGTGACCATCACCGCGTCAGTTGCAACGCGATCGAAAAAGTATTCTTTTTTTTTCATTATTAAACATTCAGCCAGTGTGAAAAATATTGTACATAAAGCCAATAAGTTTTTAATATTAAATATAATATTTTACGCGATATTATTACACGAACTAAAATCATAATTCATATACATTTTAAAGTAGCAATAGAGAGTTCATCAAATATATTATTTCAATATTATGAACTTACATTCTAAAATTTGACCCAATTTAAATTGATTTACAGATAAAAAATTAATTCTATATTTAACCGATTTTATATTTTATACAAAACAGTTAAATCATTACAGAAACAAATTTAATTCGGCTTACGATGGGTACGAACAGAATGTTCGAGAAGTTCTTGGCGTCGATTCCGAAGTGTCGTTCGGAGATGGTGAACGAGCTACGGCCGCCGGACGACCTGACGACTGCTGCGCACGTGTGGCGAGCGCCGGATGAGGATCTAAGTCCCGACAGCCCCGACTCCACCTGTCTCCGAGAGCACGGCGCGAGCACGCCCTCCAGCGGCCGCAGCCTCTCACTGTCGCGAGCGATGACGGATTCTGAAATAGACTACGAAATGTATCATAGGGTAAGTTCCGAAGACTGTTCCCTTATACATTATTGATTAACACTTTGTGTCATTTTAACACAATGTCGAGTGATGAAAAGGCTGTAGGTGGCGTCGCGTACTCGTCCGGAACACTTCCGGCTCTCATCATCATTCTCACATCTCATCTCACGGCTTCATCACACTCGGCGTCATTGAATGAAGCCAGGATCACGATGCTGTTACGGCGGCAGATTGACATTGAAATTAATGGTTGGTCAGGCCGAACTACTTACGAGGTCCCATCTTCTTGTTACTAGGAATGCATCTCACACTGGCGGTGAGTTTCCTGTGTCGAAGACCTCCGAATGGAAGTGCTAGAACACCATTTGTCACCGATTTGAAAAACTCCGTAGCTAGCGCAACATGTAGCGGAAATTGACTTGTAGTAAGAAGCCCACACTTTGTGCGTTAAAGCGGCGAGAGTACTTTGATTGTTGTATAAACATCCTAACAGGCGCTTCGTTATCTTTACGGTATTCGGCTAAATGTATAAAAGACTAGTTAAATTAATGTAGGGCTTCCTTACCATCAGCCTATAACAGTCCCACTGTCGGACACAGGCATCTCGAGTGCCAGGACGCTTAGCACGTTCTTCGGCCTCAGTCTTCGATTTTCTGCCGGCAACCCTGAGTAGATGTATGAGGTTACCATTCCTAATACTGTGATAAGTTATATGTCAACAGTACAAGAACAGAAATTTGAGCGACCCGTGGCTCCAGCTGAGAGCGGTCCTAGATTCCTTCCCGCCGGACTACCTCGCCGCCGCCAACAGGTCGGTACCGTCGCTGCGGCGCGTGTCTGTTGTCGACAGTGGTGGGGTGTACCACCACAAGCTCGATAGTCCGTCATACATGACTTGTAGTTACGTATTTCAAACGGTTTACACCGGGGATTCCCAAAGAGGTCGATATCGACCCCGAGGGGACGATATCGGTTTTCTAGGGGTCGACATAAACGAAAACTGATTTATGGTGTCGGCGAGGTCTAAAAATCGACCCCTATTAAACACAAGTTCTTATTTAAAACTTTCAAGATAGATAGGTGCTGTAATGTTTATGTTCTGTTACGTGGAAAAAACTAAAGATAGGCCCCCTTATTCATAATAGTCTGCTAACTTAAAGCGTTGCCAATTCTCACTCGGTCTTCTTCTATTGACCTAAATCAGAATGATAAATAACACTCTGCAGCAGCTGCTTTAAGTTAGCGGACCGTTATGAATAAGGGGGTTGATCTTAAAGGTAGGTAATTTGGCCATGGGGGTCCGAGGTGACAGTTCATTTTGGAAAAAGGGGTCGCTTGTCCAAAATAGTTTGGGGATCCCTGGCTTACAGTAATGGGATTCTGAATACTTACACGTAATATTTTAATACGGTAAACCACATTTGATCCGAGCGGTCGTTGTGGTGAACCTTGTTACACGAACACTCGGCGCCACAGCTCGTAACAAGTAGAGGTTTCCGCATTCAATAACTGAACAGTTTACATGACGAATGCTGCTGATAAATAATCATAAGGATGAAATATATTAAACTGAAGGTATAAGATTGGTTTTAGTGATAACACCCACTCAATACGCTTCATGTTTGTTTTATTAATTTTATGTCATAGTTAATAATAACATCTGTATTTTTATTGAACAAAAAGCACAATATCTTCTATTCATTTCTTGTAGGTCTAAATTTTTAGATATACACAAGACAAGTACCTTTCACAAGACGTCATACAATGAGTAAATGTTCAAATGTAACTATTATTACCTAAGTAAAGAACAATTGTTATTTATTCAGACTATACTGTATTCACGGTTCACTAACTACGGCTTCGTTGTCATTAAAATCATGTGAAATATATATCCATTTACCGCATAGACCGTATTTTTTTTTTTACTTTTAATTAACTTCATACGCTAGGGAGATGAGATACGAAAAATACGTATTTTTATGTATGAACTCCTCGCTGACGAGTATTGGTAAACAGTTGGGTGTATATGTTGCCATACAAACGACTAACTTAGTAATAAAAAAGAACTCTAAAGCAGTTTTTTTTTTGTTTTAATACAACAGTAAATGTCAGAAAAATTAGAAGGTAGTGTGGGCAAACGAGTGAGCGGTTCACGTGATGGAAAGTGATCACCGTCGCCCATAGACAGCCGCAACACTCGGGGAGATGAAGCTGTGTTGCCGACCATTAAGCAAAGAGTGGGATCTTTGCTTTAAGTCCCCTGTCTGCTATACGTCCGATTAGTAGCTTTGCGGCTCCATTTGTCGAACTTATAGATTAAGTTATAATACGAGAGCTCCTATGTATGGCTCGGTCCTTTTCCGAGCACCGTTTCCGCCCGCAATTGATCAAACGCATGGAACTGTATCGGCGAAGGCGCGGCCCGCTTCACTCGTATACGGGTTGGTTGCGTGCTGAATTGTTTGATGCAAAAGTTTCAGATCGTCATCAGGTCCGTTCGAAGAGACGAATGCGGCTCCGGACACCGTCAGTACAGATCGACCCCGGGGCCTCGAGGAGCTGCGGCTGAAGATGGAGAGGTCCTTCCGCGAGGAGTGCAGCGTCTTCACGCCGGACGACCCGAGCCTGCTCGCAATGAAAGACGCTTTGCAGCGTTTCGATTTGAATGTGCGTAAATAGATCGACCGACGGCTGTGAAGTAGGTGTTAGATGTTTACCGCGTGTGTTGATTGTAGCTCTCAAACGGTTAAACCATTAATTTTTAAAGTTTTATTTAACAAAACCAGAAACAAGATATTTTTGTATCATTACTGGTGACACAAAAGTAATTAACCTATTCTATTCTACTTTCAGGATACCAATTCAGAAATTTCCTCAGCTTAATTATGAGTGAATACTTTTTAAAATAAAAGTATGTTACGAAAATGTCCTTCAGTCTTTTATATACAAGCTGTAAATATTACTTGACTCTTTGATTGTCTCCGTGGCGAAGTCTTGTAACGCGGAGGTCCCCTGTTCGATGGCCGAGCCGCAGGAGCAGTAGTCTGGATGGTGGCAGGGTCCTTCAAAGCCGCCTGGCTAGCTATCATTCCCAATGTTGATATAACAGGATTGCTTTGTTCCGACAGTCTTACATGTAAGTGCCGGAGTATTCTGAGCGGACACTTCACTTAACATCATAGGAAAACGAAGCCAAGTGTTAGTCTATAACTGATAAATAAATTATCCTTATTTCATATGTAACATAAATAAGAAAAGTGTAGATTGTTAATTGATAAATAAATAAAAGACAAAAAGGTCGTGTAAAATGTGGTTTTAATGGGAATGTAATACAACATCACAACAGTTTTATATTCTATTGTACTGAGCGATCGTCACATTTTATTTTAACGTTAAAAATTACAAAAGGATACAACAAAAATCGTAAAAATTTTTGTTTGGAGGAGGCCTCAACAAATTGTTACATTCAAAATTTTTTTACGATATTTATATTATTGTACAAAATAATATAATGTAGGAATAAAATAAAATATTATTGCACATAGTCTTTTATTTTATTTTTTTGGAATCATAGTGAGATTCTTTATTAAGGAATCAAACATACATATTTGGTATGAATGCAATTAAAGATACACTATAAAATATTTGAAAAACGAAATAAACAAAAATGACACAAATTACATTCGTCAAAACATGTTGATGCTCAATTTCGTACTTGCGTAAGCGGAACGTGTTGGAATTCCAATGTCCAATGTAAATTTAAATGCAGGGATGAATTTAAAAGGAAAATTGAAACCAATACGGCCTATCAGGTCATAAATATTTCGCGCGGTGTTAATAATCTGTGCCAATTGTGACACGCTTCTATTACGCGTCGTGTCAAAATTTGGCGCCATAGGTGGTGAATAAAAAAATAAACGTCAAAACTTCTCAATTACAAGAAACGCTATTTAGTTTAGTGATTTCGTGTTTTGCACGCAGCATTCGCTATTAATTATTGAATCATATACACGTAAAGCGTCCAGAGTAACCTACTTTTGGATACAGTCATCGGATACATGTTTATTTCGCTTAAATTTAATACAATAGTATGATCAATCGTAGAAAGACAGTATCGTCGCATCGCAGATATTTCAAATCATGTTTTAATGCCTACAAATGCGAGCGGAAAATTGTTTTGTGAGTGATTTTTTTTTTAACGGCTTCATGGAACGGGTCGTCGTTTGATAACCGCGTGGAACGAAACCGTCTTTCCACTTCGTTCGCTTTTCTATGAACTAGCTTAACATTACTTACATAATAGAAAAATATTGCCAATCGATAAAATTATCTTGGTAAACTTGGGTTACACCGTAATTGATACAATGTGAAATAAATCGTAAACATTCGCTGCCCTATGACATGGACGTGCTTATACAAGGCGACCTTAATCTATAATAAATTACAATTAATATAAAGTATATTATATAATAAACTGGACAGGGTTAAATGAGATGCCGTGTATTTCATTTTATTCATTATTATAGATAGGTGTAAATTTGGTGTGGAAGAAAAAATAAAGCTATTGAGAATACTCGGAGGAAGGTCGTTATGCCTTTTCATTTTAAGGACGGTATAAAAAAGCAAATAGAAAAAAAAAACATCCATATGATATAAATAAATTTCCTACAAAATATATGCATAAATATAATAGACATTAACGGCCATGTACATTTTATTCGTGACAAAAGAGACGATATAACAAATTAGTTTATGTTTTAACATTGAAAAAGAAATAATAAATTTATACAAAACTCAATGTCAACAAACAAACATTGCAACATCTATTTGTGAATACGAAACTATGAATTTCTTATATTTGACGTATATGTCATTGCATATATAATACTAGAATAACGTTACAAAAACTTCACCTGTTTAATACTTAACGTGATGTCACATTGATTTAATCTAAAAATATAGAATTAAACAAAAAAGTACATTCGATTGACAGTTAATTACGTCAGAACACATATGGACACAGATTCACAATATAAATAAATAGAAAAGCACTATATATTAGTGTAACATGCAAAAAGCTGTATAAAAATCATCCCTCTAGTTTTGTTTCTAGTCTATTCAAGCATTCCTCTTAGCTATGGTGCGTTGTTAGTACAAGTGATGTAATAAATTGATTTTAACATATTCAATTTTTTTTAGGAGGTAACAATGTAAATGAAAACAAAAAGAAATAATACGACTTATGAAAACAAATATTAGACGTAAAAGATAAAATATGAGCGCATTTTTGTATAACAATATGAAAATAGTCTTTATTGCAAACACGAATACTGCATCAAAGTAATATAATATAATAAATATAAAAAAAACGTAAATCGAACAACCGCACAGATTAAACGATGTTGTGCAAAAAAAATTAAATATTTTTTGTTTCTAAAACAAAAGGGTAAACGGAAAGGTAATAAAATGATGCCGTGTGGGTTTTATATTCACTGTGACGTTAGACACACGAACAAGAAATCCGACCATTTACGATGACCACCCGGTCTCCATTGCCTCTACTCACATTATAAAATTCTAAATATTAGTAATCACCCATCAGATTTTTTTAATACATATTATCACTGTGCATTTGTTAATTATAAAAAAAAACATCTTATTTTTACACAACAGTTGTACATCATTTTTGATTATATTTCAACACTATAATAAGTCGGATAACATCATTTTGATTTACAATCTATGTGTACGCCCAGCTAATCGGGTAAATAATTATTCGATGTCAGGTTTACAGGAGACTTCAATGTTGCAAGTTCAGATTTACATATAAATACCAATTATAACAAATCCGGCAAATACGTCTTCGTGCTAAGTCTAAAATCTTCAACAACCGCTATTGTCATACAAAAATAAATTACTTATAACCTACAACTACGTAACTGGTGTTTATGATTACACGATTGCGAAAGATTGCAGTAATAGTGCAAAGCGTGGTGATTAATGATAGATTGTAATAAGATAAAGCGTTTGTATTTAATGTAACTCAATTAATTATATAGTTAGGTGTCATACAAAAATATGTCTAATTTGATCTAAAAGAATAAATACGTTGAAGTGTAAAAAAAAAATAACGGGGAAATATAATAATACATTACATTTTTACACACATGGCAACACTGCAACATGCTACACACAAACGAGCTAAACAGGCACGCACACGAAGACAAACATACACACATACACGTAATTGACACAATAGCACTTTACCAGTTATATGTGAGACGGAGTTTCCACGATAATTGCACGCATTCTTCATAAAACTACAGACGAGGAAGCACAGCGTTTGAAAGTATTAGTGTTCCGGACCTTATGTCGAGAAGGATTGAGTTGATAATAAATTAACAGCTGTTCTGTCACGTTATATTCTTTTTCTTCTTTATAATTTAACTTAATTTTTCCACTCGCAAAAGTCAAAGGACCGTTATACATACGTCATTTTATTAATTGAATGATCAGTTCGGAACGCCATAACTTTCCCAAACTAAACAAAAATTATATAATCAAAGAGAGTACGAATACACGGAAAGGCAATGACCGGTAGGTGTTTGAACTTGCGCGATAAAATTTATTTTATGGTATAATTAAAAAAAAAGAATAAAATTTTTCATGTGTCTTATAATTTTTGTTTCGAATTCAAAATTGTAGACTAAATATAGAGTAAATAATTAATAAGGACAACAGCGTCGCTTTGACAAGAAATGAAATTTTTGAAAGTAAACTCGGGCTGTATGTTCTCTGTTCTTTCCTACTAAGAAAGGGAAGAATCGAAAGAATAAAAAAAATAATTTAAAGTCTGCCTTAATTAAATTGCACTCGAAGTACATTTTTACTTTTTTATAAAACTGTGATCGCGCGAGTCCAAAGAAAAGGAGGGGGGAGAGAAGGGTGGGGGTTTTGGAGAGGTGAATATCGAGGGAAAGGTTTATATTACTATACCAACATACAGTTACTTAAGGCTTACGTGATATGCAAACATGTAGTATACAAAAATAAAGCATTGTACAATATTATTAACAATTTATATATTCATTAATTATTTGAACAAACGTTATGTACACATCTCTATAATATAACATGATCGTACATAAAATTTGTTGTGGTTTCTGGATATTTTAATTTCGTATCAATTATAAAATCGTATCGATTGATTTTCATTCGGACAATATTATTACTATAAATTTTTATATAGCTTATAAATAAAACATCACAAATTATACCTCGTCACAGTTCGCGTCATTGCCTTTTATTATGAAAACAATATTAATAATTAACTTAAAGATATATATAAATGTACAAAAAATTACTAGCATATTGTCCTCCGATTTTAATGTTCCATTACAATAAAAGGAAGCAGTGTCTTCATGCTGGTGTATAAGGCTTTGAACGTCTCTAAACACTATATACACATATATATTTCAAAGCTTAAATTGTACTAGAACAGTGTTATTTATAACTAATGAGTATTTACTAAGCTATATACTATCGAAAACATAAGAACAGTCTCTCGATCGTGTTACGCTAATGTCCAATGTTTGCAAAAATTATGTTAACGCCATTGTTAAAGAGATAGGTGCATTGGATCACAGTAAAAATCACAATACGAACTGAAAATATTACGACGTTCATATGATAATAATAATCATCATAAAATTATTTGAGATCCTCCATATAAAAATACATCTAATATTGCAAAAAATGAAATAATAATAATTATTGATCAGATTACAATAGCTAGCAACATTAACAATAATTTCCTTAAACGGTATGCAAAATCGTCCTAAATGTAAACGGACGCGTTGGGGTTGCCATAGGTAGTGTTGAAGCTGTTGACGGACTATTGAACAACGCGTTAAAAATAATGTATATGGCAATGCTCGACGATGTACCGCATACAGTGGCAGCCCCAACACTATTCTAAAGCATAATTTGATATTAATTCACTTATAACACTAAAAGTTATCTCTCTCTCTGTGATTAGGTATTAACTATTATGTTTCGTACCAAATTATTCTCCCGAAAATGTTTGCTTCGATATAATTAAACTTTCTCTTCCATTTCATTGAAGCGTAAGCGAAAAAATGTGAGAATCCATTTGATGTACCTCGATTTGAAATTCCATAAGAACATATAAAAATATTACATTCCGAGAAGCATAATTTGGTTATTTCATTGTAACGACGTTCCGTCGAATCGCTTTAGCTTAAACCTAAAGAATATTCTATCGTCACCCAAGTAATATCTATAAACAACTCTCCTTCATACCTTTTCTGTTTGATATGTCCTGCTTTACCCTTGGGCCAAATGTTACGTTTGATTTCATAACTGACTTTCATTCATAACCTATGCACTCGCTCTGACATGTGTCAAAAATGGCGGTAAAACTGCATGCTGCATTCCCAATTTGCTCGGCAATCGTGGTGCGTAAGCCTTTGCGCGCCTAATTCCGTTTTAATTGGCAATAAAATTTGCAAATATCTAAAGTTATCAACTGCAGTTGAGATTTTTATCTACGATAGTAAGTAGTATATTTAAAACAATGGAACATTGAGCTGTGACATTTTTGTACGTGCACCACGGACGCGTTTCAGCGGCAAGACCACACAGATGAAAAATTACGGATCACGAGAGCAACGCGGGATCGGTCAGATAGAATATTCTCAGGTTAAGTATGGACGAGAATCAGACACGCCTAGGCTTCCCGGGGCCGGGGCACTCCGACGACCTGATGATGGAGGCGGCGCAGCTCTCTGGCGGGCGCGCGGGCTCCGTCTCCATGAAGCCGGGGTTCAGTATGATGTTGGGTACCAGTTCAATGACGTCCTGATCCTCACCGTACTCTAACAGCCGCATACATACGTACCGTCGCCGTGTGTGTGTGTTTTGTTTGTTTGTTAGTGTGCGGCCCCGCAGTCCAAGCGTGCGTTCCAAGCGAGTGCGATAGAAGGGAGAGAAGATAAAAAAATTCCGAATGAATAAAAATGAGCAAATATAGGTCGATGTCCCCACTTGGATAGTATAGCATGCGGACAGGAATAAATATAATAGACAGTTCGCTACTAATGTATGTTCCTCGGCAATTAATCTACTTTATAAGCATGTATATCACTTGATAAAAAGTGACACGCCCATGTCGATTTGGCGCTAGTAAGAGTCTTTACAAAGCAATCGATCATTATTTTTTTTAGCCATTGCAAAAAATATTTAATAAACGTTTTTAACACCAGATTTACGGGTTCCGTCATTTTGACGGAACAGCTTTGGATAAGAAGTTCAGTTTACCACTAGATGTTTGACTTTTTATTTATTTTTTATACTGCTTCTGGTAACATTGCTTTATACCATTTATTTGGAAACAGGAAAAATAAGATACAATAATGCACAAAATTACTACGCACTCGTAAAGAAAACCATGAAAATGTTTAACCGCGTAAATATAGTGTTAATATAAGTTATATGTTACATTAGAAGCGAAACTGCTTTATAGATAAATCGATGCAGTCTTTGATGTTATTTACTTGCAAAGATTGCATGCTGAGTCGTAATGAAAGAAATTAAGGAGTATTTTTTTTTAATAAACATTTTTAATGTGTTTTGATCAATTAGAAATAGATTTTTGCGCTTGAGAACAAAAATGTTAATTAATAATAATAACTAAATTAAATATTAATTAGTAAAATACAAAAGTTATTCTATAGATAAATATGAAATTTTAATGTGTAGAACAAAAAAAATATCCTAAAAAAAGTTATTCTAAAGTGATTCTAATATTAATCAAATCACCTAAAGTTGGCTGTATAAGGAGGAAAATGAAGCATGTAAAGTTGGCGTCACTCACTCGTGAACGTTAATTTAAATACGAGAAATGAAGAGAAATCTTAAAGGAAAATACAACTATTATGGGAATTAGTAATATTATTAAATTTCCCGAGAAACAAAAAATGATAGCTAAATGTTTCACGTGTAGTTTTTAACCCTTCAAGCAGTTCGCCCGTACAGTGTACGCGCTACCCGAAACTGGACTCATTTGATTTGACCGTAAACGGCGTGCGGGCATCGATATTTTCTCCTTTCCTTTTCCGGTTTGCCCGCATTTTTCATTATCGAGAGACTATTTAGTATTATAATTTTTCAACAGATGGCGCGGCCTGTCCATGTAAATGTAATGCTTTTTTCTTCCGGGTTTTTCTATGTAGCTGGAAAGCGGGAACTTTTCTTTGAAATTTTTGTTCTACTGTATACCGTGCAACTTATGGAAATTATGGATTGAATAGACGACGAAAATACTTTCTTATTAGATGATGAACTACATTCTGATACAAATACAGATGTTTCTTTCAATTATTTCGATTATTCCTCAGATGACTCAATGTTCAAAATTTTAAAACAAAAAATGTTGTAAAAGCTTTAAAAGTGAAAAAAAAAAAAACTTAATATTCTTATTCTATCACGTATGGTACTTAATTATATGCAATTAAAAATATGCCTTTTTTGGAAGCATTTCTGTTAAAATAATTGAACGCTTAAAGGGTTAACAAAGTTGTCCACAAGTGGCGTGAATAAATCGACGGAACGTTTAATCAGTTCAATATTTGACAATTATATACGTCGCTAATAAAATAATACGATAAATGAAAGAAAGGCAAAAAAAAATCAACAATTTTGATAATTTTAACAGGTTATGTAAAAGATGTTTGGATAAATTACACGAATTCATTTTGCTTTATAGTGAACTGTAACAGACGTTGGGTCGTTAATGTTTTTTTTTTTATTTAATTCATATAATTAAGATTGTGGAAGTAAAAATTGCAAATTATGAACACTGTTAACTGGCTGACTGGCCAAAATTGATTCGGGCCGCAGCTGACTGCTCCGAGGGTGACATGTCTGACGTGCCCGATGTAAGTTGCCATATGAATGGAAAATAAAAATTCTCAATATCAGTTGTCATACCGATGAAGTATTTTTTTAAAACATCAATAACATTATATCGCCTCTTTCGTACGACTCTTGTGATTTCCTAATACAATTTGCAAGTGAAGAATATTGTAAGCGTCTTATCATAGGTAATTATATATATGTATATATCTAAGAGTAATTCGCCTATCAAGCTAGATTATTCGGCTAATATAAAGTGGTCCAAGTGATAAAGTGGTCCTAGTCATAAGAATGCTTGCACAGCGAAAATGTTAAATGGATATATTACTTCGATAAATATTGTGATATATGCTAACACCGCATACAGTAAATATTGGTATTATCCTATTACAGACACATATATGATCAATCGATTCTAAAGTCATCATAAGGCATTTAACATTTTATAAAAAATTCTTTGATACATGGTCAGCCCGTTTTTACAAATACCGTAGAGATAAAAGTATTGCCTAAATACGATATGGAATGATATGGAATGGCGTGAAAAAAAAAATGAATAAGTTTAAAATACACCTTAAAATTTGGAAAAAAAGAAACTGGCCGTCAATTAATAAAATATCAAATTTCATAGACAACTTTTCCTACTAAAAATATTCATAACTGGTAACACTAACAGAAGCTTCGACAAGCGACGATGGCAAGAATAATTCGTATACACACTACAAAGCCAATAGTAAGCTTGTTCAGTACCTAAACTAATCGCTAATAAAAAATCTTATACATTAAGCCTAAAGTTCTCTTATCTATTTTTTAATTAATTAATTGATCCTATAGTCAAAGATTCTAGAGGAAGCGTATCTGCGATTCTAGTTATTAATACATATCGGTAATATAATTGTTATTAATCGAAGTAAGATTTATTTCGCTCACAACTATTTACTGCATTTTTTTTTACCTTTTTAAATGAATAACCGATCTGCTTTAATAGAGAAAAATATTTTTTAATAAATAGATAAAAACTTGTACGGATCACGGAGAGGTAATAGTTTTTTTTTTCTAATTTCGTTTATTTATCAGACTTGAAGTTGTTCGAAACTAGAATATTGTTCGCTATATATAGACAAAGTATTCCAATTGTTTATTGTAATATTATGCGTGTGATCTGTTACACATTAGTAAAATTACTGCAATGTAAACCTTATGCTTTGACAATAAGATTAAAATTGGAGCGACCCACTAAATTTATAATTATTGCTCAATTCAATTGAATAGCATACGTTTAATTGACGATAAATAGAATTGGTCCATTGGCATATGTTTAACAGATTATATATCGGCTGGCCCGTTGGTGTAAAGATAGTAACCCTGCTTATTACTCCAAGGGTCACGGGTGCAATTACCGTTCAGGACAAACATTTATGTGAAGAACGTTTGTGTTTGCCCTGCGTGTTTTTGTTAATATATATATATATATATATAT